>PVKM010049678.1:0-10890 GCA_004027735.1 Carollia perspicillata
CTTAGCCCGATGCTCCCCAGATCCATCCAAGCTGACACAAAGGGTAGGAGCTCCTTCTTTCTTTCTGCTACATAGTATTTCATCATGTAAACGTACCAGTTTTTTGATCCACTCATTTACTGATGAGTAAATATACACTTAGATAGCAGCACAATTTATAATAGCCAAGTGCTAGAAGCACATCATGCATCTCTTTTCTACTACACATTATTGCAATGGTCTTTTATGTTTTTATTTTAAAAGATTTTATTTATTTATTTTTAGAGAAAGGGGAAGGGAAGGAGAAAAAGGGAGAGAAACATGTGTGATTGCCTCTTGCATGCCCTTTTCTGGGGACCTGGCCTGCAACTCAGGCATGTGCCCTGACTGAGAATTGAACCCACGACTGTTTGCTTTACAGGCTCACACTCAATCCACTGAGTTACACCAGTGAGGACTTCTTTTATGTTCTTAACATCTACTAAAATAAGTAAATATCTTTGATACATGATCATTTACTAGAATTTCCCCAAATATTACATTTTATTCAAATTGTATTATTTTATTATATAATTCAGCAACAAAGACAGCATCTCACCAAACTTATTTATTTTACGCAAAAACATAATTATTTAATTTATATGTCATAATTTTACTTACACCAAACTAAATAAAATAGAATATTAGCAATTGAAATGCAATCAAAATAGAGATTATTAGTAGTTTTTAAATTTTTGTTAGATTTAGTTTTATCCATATATAATACTCATATTTTATTTTATTTTAAAAATATTTATTTATTTATTTTTAGAGAGAGAGGATGGGAGAGAGAAAGAGAGGAAAAGAAACATCAATGTGTGGTTGCCTTTTGCATGCCCCCAATTGGGGATCTAGCCTGCAAATCTAAGCTCCTATTAATCCTGTGTATATTTTCATGGTTATTGCTAATGATCCAGGAACCATTTAACCATCTAGCCCAACTCCTGATTCTTCCCAGGTTTGAACTGAATCCTTCCACTGACCAATCCCTTCCTGGGGCCTAGTTAGGTTCTAGTCCCTCTATCCAATCCAATTACTTTTTGAGTTTTTCCTGGGCTAGGTTCTTCCCCTTTATAGCTTTTATTGTGTATGTCCAAAAGTAGAAACACCTCCCTCTGAGCCATCATGATTTCTATTGCATGTCAAAAGTTCTGTTCCATCATTTAGTTTCTACCATGCATGTGCTCAGGAGAGGAATTTTCTCTCCTATTTCCTTCAACAATCTAATGCCAGGCAGGCAGCATCTCTGGGAAGATTTCCTGTCAGCTCCAGAGATTAAATTTCTTTGGTGGGAGTCCCCTGAAGTGTGTGAATGAGTCTATAAAGGCTATAACTTCCTAGTAAGCTTAATGCAATGCTGCCCTAATATCTGATTCAGCTTCCTGGTTTATTGTTTAATATTTTGTTTCCTCTGTTTCTTCCTTATTAATAATTATCTACCTACCTACACTAACATTTCTATTGAATGTACCTTTTATAGTTTTAGAAACATAATGTAGGTTTTCTAAATATGGTAGCTTTGACACCAACTATTCTCAGTTTTATTGGTCTTTATATATTTTCATTTAGAAATAATTTCCTTCATTCTAAGATTATGTAGATGTATCTTTTTATATTTTTTACTAATATGAAAATACTAGAATTAAACATATCCAGAAAAGATTGACATTTCATATTAATTAATAAAAGGATATTAATTTTCTCTGAAGTATACTTTATTTTCATATCAATACTTTCAGGAAAGAGACCCAAAAGCCCAAGATATGAATTTCTTTTAAAAAGATATATGAGCTGGTAATGTGCTAGACTTGGTTCACACCAGCTCTCAAGAGTCAGTTCTGTACTTGTCTTCCCAAATATGTGTTTGGTGTCATCCTGTTAACAGCTTATAATCAGACAGTGGAAATACTTATCCTATGTAAAATACAAAATTTCAGAATGTTACAAACCACAGTTTACTGCCCCCAACAGGAGAGCCAGTTTTAAAACACTGCCAAATACAGCATTATATTTAATTTAAGAGTTCAATTATCCCCTCCTAATGGAAGACAGAAGTTAGAAGACAAATGAGAATTCTACATGCAGATAAACATTTTAAAACTATACATAATGCTTAAAATCTCCAATATTTAAAGATAAAGTAATGATCTTTGGAGGAAAATATAAATGTATAATTTAATTATTCTTTGATTAATATCAATTGTAATAAATATGTACTATATTCCAAATCACGGCAGGAGGAATTAGGGAAAATAAAAAAACGTCTTATTAGTTTTCATGCAGAAAATGCACAGAAAAATTGCAAAAAGTCTTTATAAATACAAAGACTGTGTAATCCTATGTATGTAATGTGGCTCTTCCTTTCATCCACACACTACAGTTGTGGACTCTACACACTGCCTCTTCATATTAAGTTGTATCTTAAATTAATACAACGTAAATACAGTTGTAATAATTCATAGTTTACTTCCTGTTATTTTTTCTCTTTATACCTGCATTTCTGGCATCCATATATTTTGGATATCTTAATCATAAACTGCTAGCAATTAGCTGTTAGACAGTTAAATATTAATAAATGAATCACACATTAAGAAGCCTAATAAACTGGGAAGCTGACTCAGATAATAACCTGCCTTACTAGGAAGTTACAGCATTCATAAGGACCCCAGGAGATTGCAGCATTTCCTCACTAAGGGGATTCACACTACTCCCTCCCCTCTGTAGGGAGAAAACAGCATCTTTCCAATCTCCCAGGGGAACTGCTGGCCAGGTAACTGGGTTATCAGGGAAAGGAGGACGGGAAATCCTTTTGCTGGGTGCATGCCCATAAAAGCCAAGATGGCAGAGCAGGTCACTTCTACTTTGAGGCAGGCACAGTAAAATCTAAGATGGTGACCATAAGGGGAAGTGTCTAGCCTGGGAAAAGAATCAGCTTAGATAGTGGACACAGGACCCAGAATATCTAGGAATAATGGATTGGTTACAAGGAAGATCCAACACAAGCCTGCAAGGGATTTGAAAATTGATTGGTTAGCTTGAAGAAAGACCTGGTCCTTCCCAAGACTGAGCTAATATAACCAACTTACTAAAAAAGCTTTCTCTCTGTCTCACCTTGTAACATGAATTAGCCCCATGCAGACATCTTCTCTCCATAGCAACCATGTGGTCCTAGCTTTCACCTGGGGCTCACAGCAGAATTTGCATGCTTGGACACAGCATTAGCCAGAGTACAGCTGGGAAAATAGATCTGGCTAGCTGGATTGGAACAGAGACATGAACTGAACCAATGGCACAAAAGGTATGGACACTGGTCCTATTTCTGGGCCCAATGAAGAGGAGGCTGAATTTTTTTCATGGTGTGAGGGGCAGAGATGAACCATTGAGAACCTAGGGACAGTTTTCTATAACCACCCAAATAAGTCTTACCACTCCACCACCTCTCATATGTGCGTTTCTGGAATGCTTTTCTTGTGACTCTGTTGAAGGACTTCATCTCCAACAGCAAGAAAAGGACTACTAAATATTTTCAGAGTTGTCCCTCTTTTGCAAGAGTTCATTTTACCAACTTTAGAAACCTCTATTCCTTGCCAGACCTCATCTCTATTGAACTATTTACAAAGATTTCTTAGCAGCTTCTTCTTTGGATAAGAGATATACACCAAAATTAAGCTAGTGATTGGCCACTATGCTGAGATTCCCATATTTTGCAATAGGATCCTGATTCAACTCTACAATAGGTACTCAAAAAGGAAATGAAAAATAAACCAAAAACTTTGTAAAATTGTCCATTTTAAAATAAAATAATTGGGTGGCTTTAAAAGATACATATTGGAATTTCAAGTATTTTATAAAATAGCTTTTGTTTTTGTTCGACACTTAGCTTGTCACCAGGAGGCACTGATGATTTTTTAAAAAATTAAATATCTACTACTTATACTGTCTTTATCAAATTTTAGGGTTTTTAGCATGCTTTTTTCTTCTTAAATACTATTTTAAGAGCCATCAACAAGAATTTGTCTGAACCAAATATTGGCAATGGTATAATGGAAAGTAGAATATGTTAGCAAGAAAAAAGCTGGATAATACTAATGAAATACACATGAGATAATGACAAATAACATTATTATATAACATGCACGTGCTAGGCTATACTGCCTTATACCAATTATATAACATATTTAGGAACAGTTCTGATTCTTAAAACAGAGACATACAATGGTCATCATTTATAATTCTACCATTACCTATCTAAGTTCAGAATCTGAAACAAAGAGATGCACTGTTCATTTTCACCAGAACGCACTAATACCTCCTCTTGCCAGCCCTTAACACCTTCTGAAATCCATGACTCAGCACTTCTTTCAGAATACCTTAGAATTATGCACGCTGGAGACACTCGATTTACTTTTTGGAATCCAGCATGGCTGGAAGAAAAACATGGGTCTAGGAACTTGATTATGCGACACATTTCAGAGTTGGTTACTGCATTATTCCAACCTCACAGTTGCTTCTCTAAACATTGTAAATGAAACTATGTAGGAATTTACAGTGTAAACAAGGAACTTTCCTTGTCCACTAGAAGCTCATGAATCAGAGTTTCAATTAATCACAATTGACTATAGCAAGAGACAAGATAAAGCTCAAGAGGACAAAATAATAGATTGAGGCTGGTACGTTAAATAAATGTTTAAAGCTGATTTTTACTCTATAAGAAAATAAAAGAAGAAAATAATGTGCTGAAAAACTTGACTCTGTTCTCTGCAGTCACCACAGCAGACTGAATATAAATAGTCAAAACAATCTTGAACTTCAAAACACATTTCTTCAAAGATATTCTGTCCTTTTAGAAATCCACTGGATTTATTCCAGGTAAGGTAAAGAACGCCTCAATTCTTTTGCTTTCCTAGTATTTCTCCCCTTTTTGTTCTTCCATGCAGTTCAATTTCTGAAATTTTCTGGAAGGTATAGGCAGCTTTTTCATCCTTAGTCTTTCTCGAGTGTGTGTGTGTGTGTGTGTGTGTATAAGTATACCTATATAAAATATATATATATATATTTATGTAAGATATAAATATATATTTATATATTTATAAATATATATAAAGTAAAATATATATATTTTACTTTAGTCTTTACCAAAGTGGTCAACCTGATTGATATGCTGTTTTTTTTTAATTCTATATAATTTTGATACAAAATAGACTAACTATAGTTTTTTAAAATGATGCTCTAGGGAAGACAGAATTTTGCCTTTACTACCCTAGTTTTTCAGCTAGTCCTGAGAATTAGATTGTCATAGGAGAAAAGCATACAAATTTATATTTCATGTAACATAACAGCTCTCATAAGCAAATGAAGACCTGAAGAAGTGGCAAAACCTGAACACTTTTACACTAAGTTGAACAAAGAGGGAAAATTGTGGACAGATAAAATATATGGGGATGCTAAAGGAAGATAATAATTATTTCAACCAAGCCTGTTTGTACAGAATTCTAAATCTCTTAGCTTTGACTCCCAGTTTCTTTTTTCCTGGGAGGGAATCTCTCATATGGGTGTTGTTATCTCCTGTTTTCAGGAAGAAAGAGGAGGTTAGAACTCCCTTCTTTGCATCTGCTGTTTTTTAGTGCTTTTAGCTCAAAATAATCATGTTAAAGTGGTATATTTTAGCATGGCATATTCTTCTTCTCTTCAATGTCATACTATATACTCAAGTTGGGCTACATATTCTAGTGATTGAATATGATAATCTGGGACTAGCTCAATGTTTTAGAATCCAGATTAGCTGGATAAAATAGAGAACACCTCAACACATAAGTATGTTTATACTGTTGCAATAAAATTAAAGAATTATTTGACTATGGCATTCCCTGCCCCCTGGCAGATAATGAAAACTTGTAACTATTTTTCCAAACAAACCTTTCTACACATCATTTAGTCTCTCAGATGCAAAGTTGACGTCACTATTTAACATCTGTACAGCAGAGCAACATGTTCTGAATTACTCACAGGACTGTTAGAAGCTTGTTCTTTCCCTCTCGTCATTTGTAGTGGCTGTCTGCACAGTAACCAGCTATCATGTGCAGGCAGACAGCACAGTTATAATTAATGAGCTTGAGCTTTCCAACAACTGCTTCAGACATTGCATCTCTTTCTTAAGAGTTTCTCTATAAAATACCACTTTCTTAAAGTTTAGAGACACTTGAAAATTCTTTTCTAAGCATTATAAAATCCTTTGTAAGAAAAGTTTTACATAGGTACTACTTTGTGTCTACATAGATAGAAAACTCCCAAAGTCCAAATTGACTTGCTAGTACTTTTTAAATGATTAAAAATACAAAGACAATATGGTCTTATAAAGTAAAACTAATGCAAAAGGTAAAAAGTCCTTTTCATAAAGTGCTGTTTTATCTGCTGTAATGATACTGAATTGTTAACACAATAACAGATATTCAACTGCCTTTCGTTGATATTGGAAAATAACTAACTTAGGTATGAAACCTGTTAACATAAATTCCCAGAATGACCAGAACAGAGTATTAAGGGTTCTGGGTTTAATATTAAGGGTTCTGGGGTTAATGTGTCACAGTATAACATACAAGACATATAGTAAGAATATAAAGGAAAACTTAATTTTATTTTTCTGTATTTATCTTTTTATTTTTATTGAGGTATAATTGACATATAAAATTATATTAGCTTCAGGTGCAGCATAATGATTAGATAATTGTATATATTGAGAAATAATAAATTAAGTTTTCTAGATAGATGTTAACTAGAAAACTTAATTTTAAAATAATGAATAATACCCATCAACTGCCAGTGGGAATTGGTGAGGAGGTTAACTTCTGTTCATCAATGTATTTTTAAACAATAGCCTAAATGTTTTATGAATATATAATTTATGAGACAGTATATAATTTAATTTCTGCAACTACATTTTAAAGAGTATAGTTTCTCTAAATATATTTTAATTCCTCTGGAATTAAACAAAAGTAAATTGTACTAATTTTAATTTGATAAGGAATAAAGCTATCCATTTCTATGTAAACATAACCACATAGAAACACAAGGGTATAAAATATATTAGTTCAACCTAACTAATAAGGAAAAGCAGCAGATTATAATAGCAATAATATCAGATTTTATGCCTATCTAATTCTCAATACTAAAAAATAGCATCTTTCAATACAGCCTATGCTAATGATGATAGTATAAATTAAAACTTATCAAGAAGTCAATTAGCTATTATTAACCAGAAGCCTAAAAAAACTTTGACTCTATATTTTCATTATTAGAAATATTTTAAAAGAAAATTCAGGCATATGAATAAAATTTGAAGTTCATCCCATCATAATAAAAAAGCAAAAACTGAGTAAGTACCCAAAATAATGATGGTAGGGTGATATTATTTAATATGTGTATATTAAAGCCAGTTAATCCATCAGAAATCAATAAAATTGTTGATATTTAGTCATGTGTCTACATTTTGTGCACATTAAAAATTTAAATCAAATTTTTCTGTCCATTAGTATGAGCAAGTACACATTCGTGCTATCATTATTTTGCTATGAATGAAATAAATACTTTTTGTTATTTTATTTCACTGAGTTTTCCTATTTATTCTATAAAGAATAATCTGAAATAAAGATATTAAAGAAAATTAAAATATAACTATTTAAAAATAATGATAAATAACACAAAATGAGCATGCTCTGACAAATGCGGTCTACCACTGAGGCTTTTCTTAAACATCACATAGTTTACCAACTCAAGAAACAGGACAGTTTCCCCCACTGTGGTCATCTGTTTCACAGATTAGACTGTGTTTAGCTAGACATTTATCTTGGCCTGTGTGCTTATAAATGCATATGGCACTCTTATTTTTCTGAAAATACACAGGATAAAAATGCTATGCAAATATATCTGTCATATACAGGCCAGATTGACCCTAATGCACATTTGTAAATTATAGCTTTGCTTATTGTACTTTTGTGAAGGTTACTCTTTGTCTTCCAAGTGAAAACATTATTGGAAAAATATTGGACTTTTAAATATAAAATTAATCATATCATAAATTAACAAATCAAAAACATATTACTTGGCCACAAAAAAGAAGAAAATTTTACCCTTTGTGCAGCACAGGTGAACCTGGAGAACACTGTACTAAGTGAAATAAGCCAGTCAGAGAAGACAAATATCATATGCGTTCACTCATATGCAGAATCTAAAGAACAAATTGAACTAACAAGCAAATTAGAGACAGATAGACTCATAGATAGAGAACAGGATCACAGCTATGGGGGTGGGGCATTGGGGTGGAGGAGTTGAGTAAAAGTGAAAAAAGACTCAAGGACATGGGCAACAGTGTGGTGATTGCTGGGGGTGATATAAGGAAAATAATGGTAATGGAAAAAATGCAATATAAAAAGATTTTTACGAAACCATGTTACACACTGACAAATGCTAAAGTGAGATACTTTAGTTCACACTGAATGTTGTTAGAGTTATATGGACAATGGAATTAACACTAAGGACTTAATGAATTTGCTGTTTGACACATATCTTTTGGTGCAGATAACAGCATAATATTCTATTTAACCATCAAATAAAAACTTAAGTGGCTTTATGCTACTACGTATATCATATTTGGATAGTTTCCCAACCAACATTTTGTAACATAAAGATCTATTGGATACTACAGAGGGCTTTTGAGTTTCTGGATGCTAAATCATTTCTTTATAAAACCTAAATCCTGCAAGTGGTTTAAGGAGAAGTCTCAACTTATCTGGATACAGAAATGAAGTGGCATCAATGACAGATCAAGCTCCACTGTTTTGCTAGATATCCAAAACTCCTACTGGAAATCCACTTACCTTGGGCACACCAAATATAAGATAGGTAAAATGAAGCTTGTCCAATGGACAGTCATCTCAACTCTCTATGACAACAAGCCTCTGACTTGGCAGAGGGTGTGAATACAATTCAGGTATTGCTGGATCTTCAAAAGTTATTCTTTCAGTGACTTCCACTTTTTCCCTTGAGAAGGGAAACCAGTTAATTGTTTTACTCCTCAAATAGGAGTAAAAAATGTAAAGAAAAGCCCATTTTGAGGGGTGGCAAGGTGGTGGCAGAGTAGGAGGATATATTGCACACATCCTCTGATTTAGGAAATAAAACTAAAGAGGCTACTAGTCACTTAAAACAAACTGAAGACTACCTGAAAGAGAGACTTTTAACCAAGGACAGGCAAGAATCACCATGAGACTGGTAGGAAGGCTGCGGTCGTTAAAGGGGACAGCCCTATTCACATGGGTGATGGGCAGACGAGGTGGTGTGGCCTGGGAGCTGCCCCTTGATAGGAGGAAGCAGGACCACAAACCAGGCTCTTCAGCACTGAGTGCCAGTGCAGGGATCAGCCAACCATGTAGCATACAGCAGAGAAAGGCCATGGGTTTTTCCCTGCTGGGGAGATACAAGACCCACTAGAGACACAGCCACTATTTCTTTTTCTTAATTCCTAGAGGAGCCAAAGCACAGGTTTTGTGTCACAACCATTCACCTTGGACTCCAGTGAAGGGAGAGCGGTGTGGACTGGACTTGTATGAAGAGAGTCTGGAGTGGGAGACACTGGGGAGAGGCGGAGAGGAGCAGCTGCGGGTGTGGGGTTTTCTGTGCTGAGATATACCTGGATCATGCAGCAGCCATCCTTTTTGAGAAGAGCAAGTCTCTCCCGGGGAAAAACAATTACTTTATCACGTGGGATATTGTATGCCACACCCTCTGGAATCCGTCCAGCCTTGCATTTTTTTCTCTTTTTTCTGTTTTGTTGTATAATTTGTTGTTGTTGTTTTGTTTTGTCTGGGTTTCTTCTCTTTTTTTTTTCTTTGTTTTTTCCAATCCTGCTTCTTAACCATTGCTGAGGATACAGCAGCATAGGCAGACTCAGGGGGTGTCAGAGTTGGGCTGTATGGTCCAGCCATCACTTTCCCAGGAAACAGTCTAGCGCTCCCCACTCATGAAAGAACCAGACAACCTCCCAATTGTCAGCAGAACAAAATCTGGGCTCTAGAGACGCCTGCAATTAGCATTCTAGGTGCCCCACCATGCGGAGTACAGGGAAATCACCCTGGGCAGAATCAGACTGGTAAATCAGATGTGGGGGCACACACCCATCATCTTCCCTAAGGGCTGAAAAGCACCTGCCACAGGAGATCTAGTAGTCCCCGCCCCACGCAATTCCACCAGAAACCCTCTCAAAAACATGTCTGTGACTAGTCAGAGATTGGCAATAGGCCAGCAGACAGAGACAGGCAGAGGTGAACCCTGTGGTGACTTGGTGATTTGCTAACACACCCCTGGGGCAAGCGCTGATAAAATCCAGCTTGGCAGAGCAGCTTGGCCTACCCTGTGTGCCGCCAAGGTCTGAGGAATCAGCCACCAACTGTGGATCACTTGTAGCTCTGAACAGGCTGCTGAGGGCTAGATTTGGACAGCGCTTGACATTGGCTTACACCAGCCTCAGATAACATCAGAACCATATCCAAAGGGAGACCCAGTAGACAAGAGATAACTCTGTTGCCAGAAATTCCACTTTTTCCTTTTTTCATTATTTTGGTTATTTTTTTCTTTTCTTAGCCTCTTTTATTATTATTTCCTGTGTTTTCTTCTTCTTCTATTTTTTGTTGTATTTTTTTCTTTCATATCTTGTGTTTTACTCTCATCTTTGGTTACCTTATTGTTTCCTTCTTCTATCCTTTTCTTAATCTTTCTCTTTCTCTGCCCCTTCTTCCTGTTTTCTTCATTCAAATCATTATTCAAATTAGTTCTCTTCCCTTTTCTCCTCCTATAATTTCTTTGGTCTTCTTTTTTTTT
>PVKM010049679.1:0-10895 GCA_004027735.1 Carollia perspicillata
CAGGCCCTTGACCTCCTATAAAACGCTCCAAATTAGTGGAGTTGATAGAGGAAAGTCTAATCTTCCCATTGCAGAAGCATTTTTAATCACATGGAACCTTCCTAGGGGAAGTTCCCCATCCGATCCAAACAGCCTGGGTCAGGCACAATTCATGCAGCCCTGGGGGCTGGCGGCAACCCTGGCCAAGGGGACTGTCACATTCCAGCTGACAGAAGAAACGGTCTGAGACAGCAGTGACACGCAGGGGTCCGCTCTCCTCCAAACCCACAGACAAGGTGACAGAGGCTTTTGAAGAACGCCATGCGCTGCAGAAGCCAAGGCCAAGGCACACGGAGCATGGCGTGGGGAGAAGAAGCCTCCTTACTAAACGGATCCCCGGAACCTCAGTGCTCGACGCACCTGCCCTGACTGTTCCGACTGCAGCTTTAGAGACGGGGGTCGTTCTAAAGCCCAGGCCTGCCTGTGGGTGAGCTGGCATGTGTGGCAAAGGAGGCAGCAGGCGTGTGTAACACGTTTTCACGCGTCACTCGAGCTCCTTGAGGACCGTTTGCGGTTCAGGGTGTAGGAGGGACAGGGGTGAGCAGAGGGCATTTCTGCCAGGAACTCTGCTGAAGGAACTGCATGGGTGTCTGTCTCCTCGGCGGCCTGCCTGGCAGTGAGCGATTTCACAATCACTTGGAAAACAGGGTCCTCAAAAAGCACGTGGGGGCTGATTCACCTTCGCTCCTGCTATTACTTAGTCTGATGAGAAAATACAGCAAGAAAAGTAAATGTGGCAGAAGGTGAAAATTTCAACTTATTTTTTTAAGTTTGGATTTTATTTTTAAACACTAAAATGTCTGTCTACCTTTCTCCCTGGTCTCCAAAGAACTCTCTTTCAGCCTTAAGGGCGTGGTATCTCTTCCTTCTCCTTCTCCGCCCCTCCCCTTCTCTCTCCTCTCCTCCCTGTGCCCCCCCTTTCCTATCTTCTCCTGGTGGCGGGGGACGTCTGACTTCCCAGTGCACCCCCCAGGTGAGAACAAGACCCCAGGAACTCTGTGCCAGAATCCGAGGCCATGTTTCCAAAAGCAATACAACGAGCTGCCGAGTTTCCCCCCAAAGTAGTTTCCTGGCCACAAACCCTCCTGACACCCAGAGTTTATAAATGACTCACTAACACTGAAGGACAGAGGAGACAAGCTTGATGTCCCCAGATCTGCACCTCAGGAGACGGCCCAGGATCGAACGTTTATCAATGTTTTCTTTTAGGTGCAAAGAACTGGATTCAGGAGAGGGAAGGCACTTACAGGAACCAACCAACCAACCATCCTCGCAACTCGGTTCTTGGATAAGCCATTTCTCAGTGGGCCTCACTCCAGACTTACATTCATGATGCAAGTGAGCATCACACCCTGGGCCTTACTTTCCCATCTGCGCACTTCGTGCCGGCAAGCACGAGCCCCGGGTCCGGCACGTCGTCGCCCAGGTACACGTGGGTCCCGCGGCACAGAATCCGGCCTCCCTCCTGCAGCGGGATATTCGTTTCTATGGAAACGGCATTGGTACCAATGACTGGCCGGCTGGCACCTCCTTGGCACTGGATTTTTCCACATTTGGCATCTCTGGAAGGGCAAGAATAGAGAGTCCCCCAACAGGAGGGGGAGCTGGAACCAGCCGTCCGCCATGTGGGACGCTCAGAGCAAGGGCGGTGAGGACGCAGGGCTCTACCTCATCTCACACTTGGCGAAGGAACTCCTGGAGTCTTTGCCGCAGTTGCCGTAAGGGTCGCCTGCAGAGTTGACTCTCTCAAAGCAGATCCCAGGGGCAGGTTTCGCACCTGAAACAAGAGCGACGCAGCACGGTCGGTCACCGCCTGCCAGTGGCTTTGGTGTTTTTCTGTGAACGGCGCTGGGTTGTGGGTTCTGGGGAGAAGTATTCTGTGCCCAGAGGACTGGCACCTGGTGTCCTGGCTGACTGTGGACAGGAGGTGGCCGGTGGCAGCCCGGCCTCCTCTCTTGGCTCAGCTCCTGGCCAAGCATACATTTCATAGCTCAGGGGACAAGGCCCGGCTGGGGGGCTGGACCCAAGGCGGACAGAAAGGGGGTGGCTGGCTGGAAAAGGGGGCGGCTGGTTCTCCTTCACCACACCCCACACGGTTCTGGTGAGAAAATGCAACCTCTGGCAGGTTCCAAAGAGCACTGATGACTGACGTGAGCAAGCAAAGAGAGAGAGAGCAAATGAGAGTGCGGCCACCTCACACCATGCTTTCAGTCCCCTGCAGCTCCCTGTGTTTGCAGGAGAGAGATTCCTGGGAGGCCATGGGGATACAAAGCCTGACAGTCATTTTGCCCCATGTGACAGTGCCCATAGACAGGGACATGGGAGGCAGGGAGTGCAGGAAATGGCCACTATGAGCACATCTGCGGGCCAGGGACAGAGAGAGCAGACGATCGGGTTTGTGACGCTGAGGCTCTGGAGGGCTTTCGAATCCCATGCGTAGGGCTATCAGCTGGCGACCGCATGAGGAGTTCAGGAAAACATTCCATGTTCATCAGCAAAACCGTGCCCTGCGATGCGACCTGGGCCCTGCCTTCTTTCCCACATGGGTGTCGTGTCTGGGCGCTCCCCGTTACATCACTTCCCACAGGATGTGGCTCCCGGCTCCAGGGAGGCCCCTCTTGCCTTCCAAGGGGCCTGTTGTCTCTAAGACAGTGACCTACTGAAGGGCAAGGCCCCCTCCCAGGAAACGGAAGGTGCTCTTATTACTGAAAACGTCCATCCTTCCCGGCCTGTACCCGATTCCTCTTCACCAGCCACCAGCAGACACCATCAGCTTCTCGTGAAAACCAAGAAGCAAACAGACAAATCGAACCAAACCGAACCCTTGTAACAGCTGAGGTCAGCATGTGCTCAGCCACTGCCGCCTGCCACCCCAGTCTCTAATGCATTTCAGAGAGGCCCCCCGTCTCCTTCATAAGGCGTTGCCTTGAACCAGACACATTTTGTGGACAGAGGCAAGGCCACGGCTGCTCGGCCACACATCTCTCTCATTGTCCCCTGTTGGCATGCCGCGTGGCCTCGGCACTGACCTGCTTGGCTTCTGCTTCTGGTGGGTCTGTTCCCTCCACACTCAGCCCTCCTATTCTTTTACATCTACTTACTGGAGGAGAGAGGGCCGGGGAGGGGGAGCTTCCGTGTGGAGCCTGCCCTTTGTACTTAAATTAATCCTGTTTGATGGCTTTCTGATCCAAGTGCCCGGACTCGATCGATCAAAGCGGTTTGAAAAAACCGGCGTCTAGAACACCAGTAACTCAAGGGTTGTTTGTGTATTTGCAAGAACCCTGTGCATTCACTGCCTGTCTGTCTGGCTTTGTCTCCCCTTCTCCCCTTCCTTCCTTCCTCCCTCCCACCCTGCCATCCTCTCGTCACACTGCAGGCTTCCACCACACACACAGACTTTTCCGGCACTTACTATCCGCCAGGCTGGGAACACAGTGGTGACCAACTTGGGCAAACATCCTGCTTGTTTTAGAGTTGCAAGAAGAGACAGAAAACACTCAGGAGGATGCGCTCCACTGCGGTGGAGCGGTGGGAGTACCGTGCCGGGAGGAACGCCAGGGTCGGGGTCCCGGCCGCTGTTTTAGACAGGCAGTCGGGGAAACCCCTCGGGGACCCACGGCTCTCCTCAGCGCTCCGAAACTGCTGCTGTTTTTACTGGGGTGGGAGCGGGGGCGAGTGGCAGGAGGTGGAGAGGATGGAGCAGGACTGTTGACAAAGCTCACCCAGGGTGTTCTCTCTCCTGGAGTCTCCAAGCTGGGAGGGGGAATTGTATGTGAATGTTTAAAGGCCGAGGGGTGTGGAACGCACAGAACGCCCTTTAGAAATGTGTGCACATAAGCAGTCGTGACTCCATCCTGATCGCGACACGTCCTGCAGCGCCAGCTCTGATTCCAGGCTGCAGGACCCTGCCAGGCAGGCTTCCAGGCCCCTCCTGGGGCCAGCGAGCTCCTGGTGAGAGGCCGGGCACGGCTCAGCACGGCCCCTCCCAGCCCCCCTCCCAGGAGACAGAGGCTGCGCAGTTGGGAGGGCGTCTGCTGGTCGTTTGGAGCTTCAGGAGCTTGTGACAATGAACTGCAGCCTCGGAGACACGGGGGGGTTGTTCCACCTTTTATTTCATTGGACACTTCTCCCCTGTCCCCCTTTCTAGGAACAAAGCCCTTTTTCTTATGGGAAATCCATTCGATATGGCTTGGGTGGGGCTCCTCTCCCTCCCCAATGCCCAAAGGATGAGCATAAGATTCAAGTCTGGGCCCTCAGAGGGCTCCACGCTGCAGTGTCGTGGGGTGGGGTCAGTGCCGGCACAGGGCTGCAGGCTGGCCATCGGTGTCTTCACTGCTGGAGCCAGCGGGGGGAGGTCCTGGGCTGCTGTGCCCTCCACACTCTGTCCTTCAGGGCCTTTCTCACTCCCTGCCAGGGTCAACCCCCCTTCTCTCGTCCCTCCTTGAGGTCTGGCCCCTCCTCATCTGGACGCTAGCTTTTGCCTCCTCTGACGTCTGGAGGACAGGGATGGTCCTCCGGCCTGAGCGGAGTAGGTGCGTGCCAAGGATGAGTGAGTGATAGGCCACTGGAAAAGCCACTGTCCTCCCCAGAGGAAGCCACCTGTGACTTTGTGGAGCAAAGCGTCCTGGTGTATGTCGTCTGTGACTCCAGATTTTCACGTAGCCATTCACGCCAACCCAAGCGTTACTGTGCTGATTACGAGGAAAGAAGACACAAGGGCACGAAAAGGCAGGCATTTTCCTTGCTGCAAAGAGCGGTGGTCGTTCCCTGCAAGCTTATGCGAAGTGCGAAAACTTTAAGGCAGGAAATCCTCCCTCTGGGGCTCAGTGCCGAGCTTGGGAGCCGAGGCAGCTCTGCTTGAGAGATAACATCAGCCCAGGAAATGGATGTGAAGACACAAACCCAGGGACAAACTTGCGAGTGCCCATGTGTTCGGAATCTGCTGATGCCAGTTAGGGTAGTGGTCTGGTCCCGGCAGGGTCCTTCCTGTGGCTCTGGAGTGTTAGGGGCTGCCTGGCAGTTACCTTAGAGACGGAACGGTCCATCTTTGATAAGGTGCAGCCCTTGCCTGGCCACTGCAGGGAGCGGTGGATGCTCAGGTGGCTCAGGTGGCGTCCCAGGTGAGCTCCTCAGAGGAGGACGAGGTCCTGGTGGAGTGGGTTCTTCTGCACGTTGTCCAGGTGCAGGTAGAAATTACTTGAGCTTAAATCACGGGGACAGGCTCATCTTAACCATGTAGAGCCTGAATGGGGATGCGGGCCTGCGCATGTCTGACCGCACCCATAGCACCCTGCACCCCATCTTCCACCAGCACTTGGTGTCCCTGAACACTTGCAGTACCCTGTGGGGATCGGGGGTACTGGCACCCACCGTGCCAGGACATCGAGTTCGAAGTTAACATGTATTTGGACACAACGGTACAGCGACCCCATTTGCTGACGCCGCTTATTCGGGTGGTTTGACCGCAGAGACAGCCTAATGCACGCTAAGGACCAAGAGGGTGCGCCTCAACAGGAGGGGTCCGTGCTTTGGACAGTGCTAGTTGGTATTTGGAAAATGGTACTTGAGATTCTTTTTTGATTGCTTGCACGCACTCTGGAGTAGGAGTCGAGGGCCGTGAACCTGTGCGGGTGATGGTGGCCGGCTGTGAACCCCGCTCCTTGCACCTGGCTGGGGGCTCTGCTACCTTTCCCAGCTGGGGGGTGGAAACAAAGCCATATGGTTGCACTACCTCAGTTACCCCCCAAGTAGGCGGAGCAGAAATCGAGACATCTGTTTCCTTTTAAAGATCAAACTTCCTGTAAAAGGAATGTGCACAGTAAACGAAGCTAAGACAAGAAAGAAGACAGTGCCAGTGACTTCCATCCGCTCCTGAGCTGTTACAGGGCACAGATTTGGGTTCTATGTCACTGCACTTTCAAATGTTTGTCTTCACATTTTCATGAAGATAAGAGGCTTCATGTCTATTTCTTGAAAAAAGAAATGACGCTGTAAAATATATATTTTATCGATGACACTATTATAGTTGGCCCATTTTTCTCCCTTGGCCCCCTGCCACTCGGTACCCCCATTTCCTCTGGCAATCCCCCTCCTTAGTTCATGTCCATGGGTCATGCGCATATCATATTTAGTCATGTGTAATGCACACTCTTTTGTCCAAATTTCTGAGAGAAAAATAAGGATGCACATTATACATGGGTATAATGATTACACCCCATGGGTATAAAATAATCTCGTGTATAATGTGCACAAAAACACGGGTGCCCGTTACACACGGCAGCACATTATACAGGGCAAAACACAGCAAGTTCTTCATCTGCTTCCTTCCCTGTGCTGTTCTCAACACGCCCCTCCTTACTCGGCACCCACGGGCTCGTACTTCTTGATCCCGGCACCCTTTCCCCATCCTCTCCTTTCCCCCTCCCACCTGAGAGCCCTCCGAAGGATCTCCATATCCGTGAATCTGTTTCCGTTCTGCTTGTTTGCTTAGTTTATCTTCTAGATTCAATTGTTAATAGTTGTGAATTTACTGTCATTTTAATGTGCATCGTTTTGATCTTCTTTTTCTTAAATAAATCCCTTTAACATTTCATAAAATAATGGCTTGGTGATGGTGAACTCCTTTAATTTTACCTTGTCTGGGAAGCACTGTATCTGCCCTCCCATTCTAAATGATAGCTTTGCTGGACAGAGTCATCTAGGTTGTAAGTCCTTGCTTTTCATCACTTTGAATAGTTGTTGCCAGTCCCTTCTAGCCTATAAAGTTTCTTCTGAGAAATCAACTGACAGTCTTATGGGAACTCTTTTGTAGGTAACTCTGCTTTTCTCTTGATGCTTTTAAGATTCTCTATCTTTAACCTTCAGCATTTTATTTATGATGTGTCTTGGTGTGGCCCTCTTTGGGTCCAACTTGTTTGGGACTCTCTGTGCTCCTTGGATTTGTATGTCTATTTCCTTCATCAAATTATGGAAGTTTGCTTTCATTATTTTTTCAAATAGATTTTCAATTTCTTCCTCATCCTCTTCCTCTTCCAGCACCCCTATGATTCGGATGTTGGTATGTTTGAAGTCTCAAAGGCTCCTTAGGCTATGCTTGTTTTTTTTTGGATTTTTTGTTTTTGCTTTCCTGGTTGAATGTTTTTTTCTCCCTTATATTCCAAATCATTGATTTGATTCTTGGCTTCATCTACTCCATTGTTGGGTCCCTGTAAATTTTTCTTTATTTCACTCAGTGTAACCTTCATTTCTGCCTGGGTCTTTTACATGCTGTTGGAGTGCCCAGTGAGTTCCATGAGCATCCTCATAACCAGGGTTTTGAACTCTGCCTCTGTTAGATTGCTTACCTTCACTTGGTTTAGCTCTTTTTCTCAAGTTCTTGTTCTGTTCTTTTATTTGGTCCATAGTTCTTTGTATCGCCATTTTGGCTTGGTGGTATGGTGTGGGGCTGGGATCCCTCGGGATCCCTCCTGATTTTTTAAAAATATTTTATTTATTTACTTTTAGAGAGAGGGGAAGGGAAGGAGAAAGAGTGGGCAAGAAACATCAATGTGTGGTTGCCTCTCATGTGTCCCCTACTGGGGACCCGGCCCACAACCCAGGCATGTGCCCTGACTGGGAATCGAACCGGCGACCCTTTGCTTCACAGGCCTGTGCTCAATCCACTGAGCTACACCAGCCAGGGCCCCTCCTGATTTTTATTCACCACATGTGGGTGTGGGACAGCCTGTTCGGTGTCTCTGCCCCTCCTACCTGTCTGGATGAATGTATGCTATTTTATTCCTTGATTGTTGGACTTCCATACAGCTTGATTTTCTGGTGATTGTGGGTGATACTTGTTCTGTAGTCCAGTTGTAATTTTTGCTCTGGTTGTGCAAAGAGGTGAGCCATGTTTACCTCCATCCCCATCTTGCCCAGAAGTCTCAAAAATGACACGTTTTCTTTCTGCTACTATATTACATCAATTTACAGCCTTTGAATTCTTAATGATGGAATACTTAGAGGTTTCATCATTATGAAAAGATGAAATTTAACTTTCAGAGGGAATTTTGACATCCTACTGTATTTTATAATTATCCATGAAGTGACAGGTTTTAATTACCAGTTTTATCTTCAGAGTGATATAACTTATATTTATAATCATAGTTTGGAAGTTCCCAAAGTCATCATGTCTTTGAGAGAGACATGATGACATCTTGAATTAGGCACACACTCTGCTTGATTTAATCTTTCCTTAAAATGACTCCATTATGCAAATGAACATCTCCAATTCAGTCCAATCAGCTCCTTCCTCCCTGTCACTAATCTCGCTAACCCCTGTCACTAGCATTCACAGACACAGGCATCTGTAAACAACTGAACGCTGTCTCAGTCTCTGCGTGTTTCTCTCTCTCTTTCTCTCCTTCAAATTGACCCCTGCATTCATCAGAAAATGAAGTCCAAATGAACAAATCATTTCTTTCTCAAACAGAGGGACAACAGGGACACTTTTTTGACTTCTAAACAACGAGACTCTTGGAAAACTTGGTTTCCATCTGTAGCCATCATAGTTGAAGAGGATGAGTAAAAGTACCTCCCCAGGTGTCTCATAATAAGCCAGACTCATCTAAACTGGTCTTGCAGCCCTGGCTGGGTAGCTCAGTTGGTTAGAGCATTGTTCTGATACACCAATGTTGTAGGTTCAATCCTTGGTCAGGACACATACAAAAACCAACCAATGAATGCATCAATAAGTGGAACAATGAAAATGGATGTTTCTCTTTCTCTCTCTCTCAAATCAACAACAACAACAACAACAACAAATCAACCAGCCTTGCCCATAAACCCTGACCATTTCTCCGCCATAAAAAACTGCCTGGCTAGCTTCCACCGCATGTAAAGTGGCACCAGATCTGGTGCGGGACAGAAGAGATAAAGTATCCCAGGCCTGCTCCGATGCAGACTGTTCATGGCTGGCCACATGTAGTTATCCGTGACATGAACGTCCTTGTGATGTTTCCAGTGACCGTGCTAGTAGCTCAGGGAAGCCGCTTTGGCAGCGGTCAATATTCTGCCTGAGGAAAACGCCCCCTCGGCCCTGCAGAAGGAAGGGCGGTCGGGCCGTGCTGACCGGACTTATCTGAGGCTGTTAAGACTAAGCCGGACGAAATCAGCTAACTGCACGTCACGGCTTGAACATGTATATGTTGGACATCGAGACTCAAAGTCTTGAGATGCAAGATTTGT
Organism: Carollia perspicillata; assembly: GCA_004027735.1. Lineage (NCBI taxonomy): Eukaryota > Metazoa > Chordata > Mammalia > Chiroptera > Phyllostomidae > Carollia > Carollia perspicillata. The sequence goes on from PVKM010049679.1 coordinate 9,262, forward strand.
GGGAGGATAATCAGCGAGGGAAAAAAAAATTAAACTCCTGGCCAATAATCAACATCAGCAAAAATAATTTGAAAAACAAACAAATGACCCCAGAAACTCCAAAGATATTCTAAAAGTGTGCTACTTCGCCAGCTAGGAGGTGCAGGCATGTGTTTTGAATTTTTATCCTTTTATTTGTAGAAAGATTTGCTAGCAGGACTGTTTTATTAAAGTGTCATGCCGGGTCGAGGCACGCCCGTCCCTCGAGGGAATGGTTAGCTGCAGGAGGGGCCTCGTCCGGCCAGTGCTCGGATGGCCGGCGCTGGAGCATGAGCAACCTACTGACTTCCCGAGTGGAACCAGAGAGCCCCGGGTGAGTCAGAACTTGGCCCTGTGACCTGGGGGCCAAGGGCTGGGCCAGCTCAGCAGGAAGTCAAGGACTCCTGGAGCTGAGAGCGTTTGCTAATGCCCGGGGAATGAGATGTTGCAAATGCATCCCTGACCATAAGCTTCCCGTTTCTGAGCCCTGAGAGCACATTCAAACCGACCCCTGTCACACAGCGGTCTGGGGCTCTCGGCCGGCGCGTCCAGCTGGCGCGGGGCCCGGCTGAGGACGCTCCCTCCGCCCCCGGCAAGCGCACAGGGACTGTGGGAAGTCTGTCACCCTGGCGGAATCAGGGCTCTTGAGTCAGCATCCTACGACAGCAGGGCAGCGAGAGCATCTCGCAGATGAGGGAGTGGGGGTGACGGATGCGGCCATGGCGCTCCGGGCCGTAGCCCAAGCTCCGGACAAGCAGAACTGCCGGCCTTTCCCTGGCACAGCCACGTGGTTTGTGTGTTCCTCGGCCCCTGCCTCTCCATGTGTAGGAAATAGCCTCCCTCACCACCCTGGCGAATGACAACTCCAGGGCAACCTCATCTATGATGCCTTCCTGGTGGGCTGCACCCCCATTCCCCCCCATCACAGCCTCACTATAGCCCCGCACCTTGGGGGTCATGCTCACTCCTCTGTGAGCTTCCTGCACACACAGTCCCATCTGATTTATAGAGTTTCAATGTCACACGCACCAGGCACTGGGCACCTAGCGTCTAGTGAAGGTGACAGATTACATAAGAGACACCAGGCTGTGTCAGAGGACAGCAGTACACCTGAGGGGGGGGCACCTCGCTCTCCCCACTGCCCGATGAGGCACAACAAGGCTGCGTGGTCTGCTGAAGTTCCCCTGCCAGTGAGGGGTCGGCTCGACGCCTGCAGGGGGCAGAAAACCGGCCGCCAGTGGGGTCCCCATGCTGATTCTCGGAGCCTCGCATGGCCAAAGGGACTCTGGAGATGCAGCGAAGGGAAGGCTCTTCCTGGATAATCTGGGCGGGTCCCAGGTAACCCAGTGTCCTTCTGTGAGAGAGGCAGGAGGGCCAACGTCAGAGAAGGACATGTGACCACAGACGCAGAGGTCAGAGAGTGACAGAGGCTTGCGGACGCTGCGCTGCTAGCCGGGAGGATGCAGGATGAGAGCAGCAGCCAAGGAGCCTCTGCGTACTGGAGAAGGACCTGGGTTTGGCCCCACAGCCTCCCGGGAGGACCTGCCGCACCCGCATCTGACTTCAGGACTCCGACCCCCAGAACTAGAAGGCGGTGAGTTGGTGTTGTCGCAAGG
>PVKM010049680.1:0-10891 GCA_004027735.1 Carollia perspicillata
CTCGAAAAATGTGAATTTTCTTAATAGGAAATATTTCCTATTTTAAGTTTTATAAGTATTAATATTCTTAACATATTTGAAATTTCCATTGCCCATAAACAGAAAATACTATATAAGAAAGTTTGGCAGATATCCTTAAACTTTCACTGCCTAAATTATGTAAGATTCACCATCTTAATTTCTTTAAAATGGCACAGTCATAGTTATTTTGTTACAGTTATTTTTGGTGTATAGTTATTTTGTTATATATTATTCAATAAGTAGAAACATAGCATTTTCTTTTCTCTTCCTTATGATTTTTTACATTTCAGGTCAATTTTCCAAAGACTCTGCTGCAGAAAAAGACTCCTGGGATGGGTATTTTGTTTTTGCCAACCTGCATTATTTGTAATTTTAAGCATCTCATTACTTCAGGGATATTATTTATTTTCTGGTAAAGTCACATTCATCTACCCATAATCATTTATTTAGTGCCTACTAGACATTTTTCTAGGTACTGGAGATAGTCATTGAAAACACACACAATTTCTGTCCTCTGCAGCTTATGTTCCAGTGAGAATACAATAAAAACAAAACAAAATAAAACAAAAAAACCCTTGAAAGTTAGATAGTGATAGATGCATGGAGGAAATTAAATGGTTAAGGGTGCATGTGTAATTTCAAATATGGGAGTCATGAAAAGCATCATTAAAGAGGTGAAAGGAGTTAAAGGAGTAAGGTCAGTGGGTATTTGGAAAAAGAACATTTGAAGAAAAAGCTTCAGAAAAGGCAAAGAACCTGAGACAGAAGCATGCTGGAGTGCTCCAGGAAGTGCAATAAGATCTATTTGGGAGAGTAGTAAGTAATAATTTTGAGAATTGTAGCAGGGAAAACCATGTGAGAACTTTCAGCCTTTGTAATTTGGCTTTAATTTGAAATGAAATGGGAAGCCATTGAATAGTTTTGAGCAGAACAATGACGTGATCTGTCTTGAATTTTGCTCAATTATTGTGGCTCCCTTGTTGAAAAAGAACTGTGTAGGGAGTAGAAGAAGGGGCACCATTAGGAGGCTAATGCTGTAATCTAGGCAGAAAGGATTGTTTGGGCTGGATTATCAGGGGTGGAGGTGATGAGAAGTGGTAGCATTCTGGGTAGATTTTGAAAGTGGAGCTGATAAGATTTGATGGACTTAACTCAGTGCTACAGAAAACAAGAAGACCCAAACATGACCCCAAACAAATAGAGTCATCATTATTTGATGTGGGGAAGATAGAATGAGAAGCAATTTTGGAGGGAAGATCAAGAGCTCATTTTTGGATATATTAATTTTGACATACTAGACTAATCTAGAAGGAATTAACTAAATGGGAATTTAGGTATGAGGGACTAGAGATACAGATTTGGTAGTTGCCAGTATATTGATGATATTTAAACCACAAGATTGTGTAGGGTCATCAAAGGAATAAGAATGTCAAAAAAGAAGAGAGAAGAGGTTCAAGAACTGACCTGTAACTGAGCATTGTAGAAAATGAGAAGGAATCTATAAAGGAGAAGAAGGTTGAATGGCCAGGAAAACGAATGGTACTGGATCCTAATTGTAGAGTCACATATCATAAGGATATTAAATGCTGCTGCTAAGGTCAAGTAAGATAGGACCTGAGAATTGGTCTTTGGAATTAGAACAGGGAAATCATTGTGGTAGAGTAAAGTGGGTGGGGAGGGCACAGAAATATGTTACAGTAGGTCTAAGAGAGAACAGGAAGGGACAAGTTTAAGACAATGAGTATAAAAACTTTTTCAAGGAAATTATTAGCTTGTTTCTGATTATGATGTGAATCCTAAGTGTAAATGTTAAAAAAATTACTGTTATTAGTGTGTTAACATACTGCAATGTGTAACTTCAGATGAACGTTATAATCTGCAAATTAACCATTTTAGATAGCTTTACTTTCTTTCCAAGGATACTTCTACTGACCAAAACGATTTTGAAAAAGAACATTTCTTGCATTCCTAAAACAGAATTATATTTGAAATAGAAAGGACTTTTAAGATCATTTCCACAAACTAACTAAGTTAAGGTTTTTCTCTACTTTCTGACTTCTCTTTACACAGCACTGATAATTATTGAGGAAGTATTAAGGAGCTCAGATGATTTAAAAAATGAGTATCTTTTAAGGATCCTCAAACATTGGTCACATGCCTTGTTATACAGATTTTATGTCAGATTCAAATATGACATTGCTTTTGATTGACATGAAAGATTTTTGTACCTGATTTAAGGTAACTTTATTACTACATTCATGCATTTTAAAAGTCTGAGATTAAATGAATAGTTTTTCATGTAATTTTAATAGTCACAGTTTTTCTGCATTAACTGAGGACTAATATTTACACATAATTTAGAAACTTGGTCAATATGCTTTACAATATTGCTTTGTGTTTTACCATGGATGGAAGATCTTAGAGGCAGATTCTAACTAATATCTCTTTCCAGAGACTCTTCAAAGCCATGGAAAATAATTGAAAATATCAATAATTCTTACAGTAAGCTTTTGAAAGGAAAATCTAGTTACATAGGTAGTAGCAGGGTAGGGTTGCTTGAGAGTTGGTTAAGGTTAAATATAGCTAGAATATTTTAATGTGGCTATCATAGAGTAACTTGTACCCAACTTGCTCTCCTGCCTGTAACTGTAAGATTAAGCAAAATGTTTGCACCAGATTATTTAAGATCTATGAGATAAAGGAAATACATGAGAGGAGTATATGTTTGCAAAGATTGATTGAGGCATGTTCCCTATTACAGGCAGGAATATGGAGCCCAGGCAAATCATGGTGGCCTCATTGAGGAGAGAGTGCAGATATTAGAGTTTGGGGTTGCTGAATGGCTAGTATTTGTAAGACAGGGTTTGGAAAAGATATAGTTGTACAGAGGGGAGCAACTGAAGTCTATGAAGGTTATACTGCAAGCTTTTGACCAAAGGCTAGTGTGGCCATATACAATGTGTTTTCATGTGTTGTAACCAAGAGTAGTTGTTGGTGGCTTGAGAGCTGAAGTGAAATTCCAGTGGGTGTTAGAGTTTCAAACCAGTCAGAGTGGAGAGACCTTGCATACCTCTCCAGGCTTTTAATTGAGACCCAGACATGTCAAATGGAGTAAGGACAAAACTATAGTATGGACAGGACTAAGGACAAATCAAAGATAGTTTCAAAGAATAAAAACAAGTCTAAACAGATCAAAAAGAGCTGCTAGTAACTTAACTGCCACCACTAACAATCTCAATAGCTTTAAAAGAGTCAGCACAATCCATATTCCTTAATGTCCAACATATAATAAAAAAATGACCTGACCTGCTTAGAAAATTCAGTTAAAAGAAAAACTCAATTAAAATTGGCAAGAGACTTAAACACTTTACAGAATATGCTTGAATGGTCAGTCGCCACCTAAAAATACATTATGCATATGGGTAAACCAGGAGGAACAATTAGGGAGCAAGACAGACCATACAAACTATGGCTCCAGGGCAGGAAAATAAAGCCTCAAAATCTCGGAGTGTAAAAACCTGTGGAGGTTGTGGCGGTGGGAGAAACTACCAGCCTCACAAGAGACTTTGTTGGAGAGATACACAAACCTAGCCATCTGGGAATCAGCACCAGAAAGAGCCCAATTTGCTTGTGGGTAGGCAGGGGAAGTGGCTGAAAGCCAGCCAAGAGGTGAGCAAGCTACATTGTTCCTTTTCAGAGCACTCCCTCATATACAGTTCCACAGTGCAGTGAGGTAGATTGCCCTACCCAGGCAAATACCTTAGGCTCAGCCCATTACAATGTAACAGATGTGTCAACACAAAAAAATATGGCCCTAATGAAAGAAAAGATCAAAACTCCAAAAATAGAACTAAGTGATAAAAAGATAGTCAACCTATCAGATGCAGAGTTCAAAACAATGGTAATCAGGATGCTCACAGAAAGGTTGAGTATGTTTGCAAAACACAAGAAAAAGTGAAGGCCATGCAAAATGAAATAAAGGAAAATATACAGGGAACCAACAGTACTTGGAAGTAAACTGAGACTCAAACCAATGATTTGGAACAGAAAGAAGAAAGAAATATTGAACCAGAACAGAATGAAGAAAGAAGAATTCAAAAAAATGAAGAGAGGCTTAGGTACCTCCAGGACAACTTTAAACATTCCAACATCCGAATCATAGGGTTACCACAAAGAGAAGAGGAAGAACAAGAAATTGAAAGCTCATATGAAAAAATAATGAAGGAGAACTTCCCCAATCTTGCAAAGGAAATAGACTTCCAGGAAGTCCAGCAAGCTCAGACAGTCCCAAAGAAGTTGGACCCAAGGAAGCACACACCAAGGCACATCATAATTACATTACCCAAAATTAAAGATAAGGAGAGAATCTTAAAAGCAGTAAGGGATAAGGAGTAGGTTACCTAGAAAGGAGTTTCCCTAAGTCTATCAGCTGATTTCTCAAAAGAAACCTTACAGGCAAGAAGGAGCTGGAAAGAAGTATTCAAATAATGAAAGGGAAGGAACTACATCCAAGACTACTCTATCCAGCAAAACTATCCAAAACTATCATTTAGAATGGAAGGGCAGATAAAGTCCTTTCCAGAAAAGGTCAAGTTAAAGGAGTTCATCATCACCAAGCCTTTATTATATGAAATGTTAAAGGGACTAATCTAAGAAAAAGAAGATGATGAAAATTATGAACAATAAAATGACAATAAACTCACAACTATCAAAAACTGCATCTAAAACAACAACTACAATAACAACAACCCCCAAATGAGTAAGCAAACAACTAGAACAGGAACAGAATCACAGAAATGGAGATCATGTGGAGGTTTATCAGTAGGGAGGGGGAGGGAGAATGGGGGGAAAAGTACAGGGAATAAGAAGCATAAATAATAGGTACAAAACAGACAGGGGCAGGTTAAGGATTGTATGGAAAATGGAGAAGCAAAAGAACTTATATGTATGATCCATGAACATGAACTAAGGTGGGGGAATGCTGGTGGGAGGCGGGGTGCAGGGTGGAGGGGAATAAAGGGGAGAAAAAAATGGGGCAAGTGTAACTAGCATAATCAATAAAATTTATTAAAAAACAATACTGGATAAGAGTACTTTCATCCATAAGAGGTTACAGAATTATTGCCTTAAGGTAAACAATTAAAAACAGCTCTTTCCCATATTGTGGCCTGTGATGGTGATCCCTGAAAGGGGCAATATGAAAAGGTCATCCCTTCAAATTGAGTCAGCTTTCTGCCTAGAGGTATTTTTCATCCTGTGGTACAGGAAGTGTAAAACCAAACTGAACTTGGCAGTTTTACTGAGTTCAGAAAATAAAGGTCAGATTTGTAGAGGCCAAGATGGCTAAACTGTGTGGGCTCAAACACTGGACAGAGGGAGCTGCCAGAAGAAAGTGGTCTAGAGAGCTGCAGGATGTCATGTTAAATGTTTGGCTGACTGTGCAGGTGGAGGGCGAAACCTCAGAGGCCAGGCAAGGAATGACTTCCAGAAAAGAAGGATTTCTGAGGGAAGTAGGCATATAAACTGAACGATTTTACTGAATGGCATTAAAAGTAGATTAGACTCTGCAAATGAAAAGATTAGAGAAGGAATCTGTCAACCTAGAATTCTAAACTCAAAGAAGTATTTCTCAAAAATGAAAGTGAAATACAATTCTTTTTAGACAACAAAAAACAAAGCTGAGAGAATTCACTAGTGGATGACTTATATTACAACAAATCATTTAAAAAAATCTTCAAGCAGAAGGAAAATATTACCAGATAGAAAGTTGAATCTACACAAATGCCAGAAAAGAGTGGAAATTGTAAATATGTGGATAAATAAAAAGTACTTTTCAATTATTGTAAAAATAGATTTAAATTAAAAAAATAATTGACAGTTAAAAGCATAAATAATAATGAAATATGGGGTTTCTAACATCATTGGGTTTTTGGTAGTTATCTTTATTATTTTTCTCTTGAATGTGCACATGAAATATGCTGGCTCAGAGATAGACTTTTAATTAGTTACTCCACAATAAATAATAAGGGTGTTTTCACCCCCCCATCCAGGCAGGATATGATTTTCCCTGGAGTGACACATGAAAATGGAGTCAAATGTCCTACAAGAGTATCGAGACACTGTGTAGATGAAGTAAACTGATCTTTGTTTTCTTATAAAGAGGAAAAAAGGGTCCCTTAATTAATGCCCTGTTAGAACGTAGAGTGTTGTTATGGACAAATCCTCTGTATAACAGCCCTGTATGGAACTGTAAATGTAAGATCTGTGCATTTCACTGTATACAAATTTTATTTTAATAAAAAGATAGCTAGAACATGACAAAAATCTTTGTTTCTAAGTAAATAATAGGGAGCTTTCTAGCTAGTGGTTCATAAGGAGAATTTACAGAATTATATAAGTAACTTTTCTTTTATGAAATAATAAAGGACATTATTTATTTCACATTTCTATAATTAATTCTCATTCCTTAATTGGCATTAAATATTTGCAAGGATTGTAATTCTCTAACAGTATGGAACATCATAGATTTTGAACTTCAGCCTGACAGAAGTGGTCATTGAAATGTCAAGTACTATCACAACAACAGAAATCAACGTTTTAGTTACTTTGATGAATAGTTTTAGATTAAAGGCATCATAGGTCAGTGAGACGAATGGGATTTGGAGTCTTTGATTTGACCTTTGGCTTTAATTTAAAAAATTATAAATGTATATTTAAAAATTCAAAATAATAAAGAAGGCAATATGGAAAGGGCAGATATAAAAATTTAGCTCCAGAGAGATGTCATTGATTAACAAAAACTTAATTTATATTGGTAGCCTTCAAGGATTCTAAGAATATATTTAAATAAAGTAGTATGGAAAACTTTTTAGTAATAGAAAATTTGAGGTTTTGGAATTGTTTAAAAAAAATGGAGGGTGGGGGGAGAAAATTTGAAGTTTTGGTCCATAGAGGGGATGTAAGGTAGAAGTTTTTTTTTAAGTGCCAGCTTTGGGTTCTGGATTCTGTTTAATTGCTAATACACTTTTTAAGGTTATGACTCTTTAGAACATATAGTCTTAACCCCATTGTAGATTTATTGATCTGTATTATGTTCTTTTGGGAACATTTGTTTTAATAAACAAACATAGACTTCAGAAAGTATATTTTATGATTGATTTTAAGATATGGGCCACATGATCTTGACCAAGGATTATGTTGAATTTCGAACATATATTTCCACAAGCATTTGTCATTATTTTCACTACTGGCAACATTGCCCTTTGTAAATAGATTATTTCAATGGATTTAGTATAGTCTTTTAATGTTAGTAGTTTTAAGTCCTTAAATCTATTGGTTCTGCTTTTACCTGTGAGTGGAAGTCTTCTTTGAGAAGAGAATTAACATAGAGGTACATAAGTTATTTTGAATTGGTGAATTGGTATTCTTAGGGTATTGCTGGGTCAAAAGGCAATTCCATTTTTAGTTTTTTAAGGAAATTCCATACTGTTTTCCACAGTGACTACTCCAGTCTGCATTCCCACCAGTAGTGTACTAGCATTCCCTTTTTCCCATGTCCTTTCCAGCACTTGTTGTTTATTGATTTATTAATAATGGCCTTTCTGACAGGTGTAAGTTGATATTGCAATGTGGTTTTAATTTGTATCTCTCCGATGGCTAGTGATGTTGAATATCATTTCGTATGTCTCTGGGCCCTCTGTATGCTTTCCTTGGACAAGTGTCTATTCAGATCCTTTGTCCATTTTTTAATTGGATTCTTTGTCATCCTGGTGTTGAGCTGTATGAGTTCTTTATGTATTTTGGAGATCAAACCCTTGCCTGATATATGATTGGCAAATATGTTCTGCCATACAGTTGATTTCCTTTTCATTTGGATGATGGTTTCTTTAGCTGTGCAGAAGCTTTTTAGTTTGATGTAGTCCCATTGGTTTGTTTTTTCCTTTATTTCTCTTGACCTAGGAGATATATCTGCAAAAATATTGCTATCTGGTATATCTGAAATTTTCACGCCTATGTTTTCCTCTAGGACTTTTAGGGTGTCATGACTTATATTTAAGTCTTGTATGCATTTTGAATTTATTCCGGTGTATAGATTAAGTTGGTGATCTAGGGTTGTTTATTTGCATGTACCAGTCTACTTCTCACAACACCATTTATTGAAGACGCCATCTTTACTCCATAGCGGTGCTATTTACAATAGCTAAGTGCTGGAAAACAGCCTAAGTGCCCATCAGTAAATGAGTGGATCGACAAATTGGTACATTTACACAATGGAATGCTATGCAGCAGAAAGAAAGAAGAAACTCCTACCTTTTGTGACAGCATGGATGGATCTGGAGAATATTATGCTATATGAAATAAGCCAGATGGTAGAAAGCAAATACCATATGATCTCACCTGTAAGAGGAATCCAATGATCAAAATAAACTAACAAAGGAAATAGAACCACGGGTATGGAAACATGGAACATACTGAAAGTGACCAGAGGGGAGGGGAAGGGGGAAGATGGTGTAAAGAAGGGGAAGGGACTAGATAAAGAACATGTATGAATGACCCATGGACATGGACAACAGTGTGGGAATTGACTGTGGGAGCAGGGTGTGGGAAGGTGGTGGGATGGACGGAGGAGAGCAAAGGGGGAAATATTGGAGCAACTGTAACAGAATAACAATAAAAATGATAAAAAAAGAAAAGCATTCTTCAAATTACTAACAGCTTAAAATGTTATAAATTATTGCCCTAATGGAATATAAGAACCTGGGTCCCACGTTAGTCCAGATCATTGGAGAAGCAGCATCAGATATGTAAGAGATTTCTTAGGGGAAATGCTTTTGAGGGAAAATGAGAAGGGAGTTAGGAGAAGCCAGGAGACAATTAGACTGTGACACAGTTGGGTCTCTGTGAAGGAGAGAAATAAAGAAGGAAGGTTGGGTACAAGCATCTTAAACTGCTGTACTGTTGTGATAGTCACCAAGGCTGATGGAGAACCCGTAGCCAAAAATCCCGCTGATATAGCCCTCCATCTCTCAGAAGTAGGTCTGCCTTTGTAGGCTTGTCTCGTTCTGTGATTGGCTGGGAGCATCTCTGGGAATGTAGAAGTGGAAAGGATTTCACAGCATGGCAGCTAGACCTCTGGGTCAGTTATGCTTCCCCTAGGGGAGATCAGAGAGGCACGTTTTCATGGCCATCATCATCTTCAAAGGTGAAGCATCCTCTCTCTATTGCCAGGGAGGATTAGACTTATTATTTGTGTCTATTTCTACTTCATCCTTATAAAATCAGGACAACTAATATTTATTAATCAACTACACTGTATCAGGCATTTTTGTATAGTTAATATTTATTCACCTCTTAGGCAGATATAAATAAGCTGATATTTATGATTAAAAATTGAAGATAAGGGATACTAAATAATTTGACCCTGACAGAGTTAATAATGGGAAAGTAATTTAAATCCAGATTTCTTGTACTTCCAATGGCCAGTTTTTATTAGGAAGTTCTACCACCCAGATTTATCATTTGAAGAGGTGCTAATATACAGAAATGTTAAATGACTGGTCAGGCATGGTTGAATCATCAAAACAATGATGAAGCCCTGGCTGGTGTAGCTCAGTGGATTGAGCACGGGCATGCAAACCAGAGGATCACAGTTCGATTCCCAGTCAGGGTACATGCCTGGGTTGCAGACCGGTTCCCAGCAGGGGACGCACGAGAGGCAATCATACATTGATATTTCTCTCCCTCTCTCCTTCCTTTCCCCTCTAAAGATAAATAAATAAAATCTTAAAAAAAAAACAAAAACAATGATGAAAACCATATTTATACTGCCTTGTCCTATTCAGGCCTTTCCTATTTGTATAATCCCTTTAGCTCTTGCCTTTCATTTTTCATTAAAAGCTTTCTGAGAAGGGTGTTCTGAGAATATTGCCCTCTCCTCTTATTAAGGAAATGATCTTTGCTAATGTGACAATAAGTGCTAATAAGCACCCCATTTCCTGGCAAGAGGTTCCTTTATGTCTGAGAGGCTTTTGTACATGAAGAGACACATCTATGATTATTTGGTGTTTGTGTAATGCTCAGTGTCTTAAACTCATAAATGTAATAAGCCATTTAAAGCCATTTCAACTTTTTAAAAGTGAATTGCACATTTTAAATTTCATTTGAAAAAATTAAACTATAATTATGAAATTACTATAGCTAACTTATGTACCTTAAACAAAATACAAAGGACACACAGTTACCACTAAACTAATTATGTACATGCAGACCAATTCTGTGATTTAATCAATTTTTATCAGTGCTCGATTTGTTAGCATATCTTTCAAATATTATAGCTACAGTTATTTTGATATATCTTAATGGTCTAGTGATACTACTTTGATATATTTCTAAAGTTGTAGTTATATTTCTTGAACCAGAAGAGTAAAGGATGTCTTTTCTAAACAGTTAGTTAGGTTTTAGATTCTTAGTTGGGACCTGAATCTGCCTTGCTTCTCCCAAGTTGATTCTGAATTGAGCCACTGATCTTCAAATTGAGCTTCTTTTTGTGTTGTTAATTTTTCACTGTTAGGTCAATTATGCTTTTAAAAAAATATATTTTTATTGATTATGCTGTTACAGTTTTCCCAATTTTCCCCCTCTATCCCCACCCCACCGTGCCCCCCAACCCTCCAGTATCCCCCCCGCAACTTAGTTCATGTCCATGGGTTACATATAAGTTCTTTGAGTCCTCTGTTTCCCATACCATTTTTATCTCTCCTCATCTACCTTATTGCCTACTAATCATGCTTCTTCTTCCCTGTACCTTTACCCCCCCATTCCTCCCTTCCCCCTCCCCACTGAAATCCCTCTGTGTGATGTCCATTTCTCT
>PVKM010049681.1:0-10890 GCA_004027735.1 Carollia perspicillata
AACACTTTACACTCATCTGTCAGAGCAAGCTGAAGAAACCAAGACGCTAAGCACAGAGATTTGAACATAGTAGACTGCCAAATAGATAACATCGAGTGAGTAGGGCTCGAAGAAGCCAACAAGGTCCGCAGCTGGCAGGCCAGTGGTAGAGCCGGGAGGGAAGCCCAATTATGTCTGACCACAAAGTCCATGTCTCTGACCCCTACGCCATATCTGACAATATACAGTGTGCTGAGTTCAGGGCTAGCATAGAAAGCCCCTAGTGCGTGGCGTTTTATCCCTGGCTTTCTGCGTTAGAGGGGACGAGGCAAATGGGCTTTGAAGGATGGCTCCTCAGTTTCCAGTCTGGCCTTATTCCCAATGGTCAGGGCTACAGGATTCCTCTAGTCGAGACTTAGGGTTGAGATGGGAAATGCACCCTTCTTCACTCCTCAGTTCTCTTCCCCCACGCAATAGAGGTGCTTGGTGAATGGCGCTGTGTTTGGAGCCACAGCTGTCTGTGAGCATCCTCTTCCCCGCAAGACTCACGGGTAGCACCGAAGCGAGAAAGGCCCTAGGGTGCGGGGGAGCTTGTTTCCAGCCGGACCGCGTCCCTGGGCGCTCCCTAGTGCTGCGCCTGCGCGCTCAGCCCGTAGCCGCGCCGGCCTTGCAGACCGGCGCTTGCTGCTTTGAACTTGAGCTTGTACCCTTCGTGACTCCTGGGCCCTGAGATGTGCGGCTGCCGGGTCAGTGCCAGCTGCAGGTGCGTGAGGAGCATGTCAGGAACCCAGGTGTGAGGTGGAGCGAGCCCCGGGAAGAGTCAGACCTGCCTAGATCCCTCCAAGGTGCTCAGCGACCCAGACGGGGACGCCACGACCTCAGCTCCTTTTCCTTTCCCACTTCTCCGCGTCTTGACTGCGTCTCATGGAGAGTGGGAATCGCTGAGAGGAAGTATCAGAGAGACCGCTTTTCCTTTGCTGTGACGGGTCGTGTCACATAAAGCATATTTTTCCTGGCTGCGGCCAAAGCGATTTTCACCCTTGCTTGCCCTTCCTTTCCTGTTGTGGGATTTCGCAGTCTCTGGACTCTGCGACACCCCTAAGTGCTAATTGGTTATGGATGATTAGGTCAAGGACTAGAGGTCAGGATTCTTTCTCTAGTGCATCCCCCCTGAGAGGGAGAGGTGAGGGTTCAAGGCCAAGAGAGTGGGTGGGGGTGTGGGGGTAGAGAAACTAGAATGCGGGAAACGCTGTAATAAATGTCGCCAGAGATTATTCCCCAACTGAAAGTTGTCTGAGTTTCTGTCAGATCTTTCGTTTTTGTTTCATTGACTTTTGTGATATCCTTACTTCGTTTTCATGTTGTTAGTTAAGGCTAGAAAACCAACAAGTTTTCAGCCTTGAAGCAACCTTGGAGGTTTTTGGGATCAGTTTTTACAGACTTCTAATGATTATATCTTGCTGTTGACAGAATAGTTTTCAGATCGAACCGTTGAGGTTTACTATTTTATTTTTATTTTCAGTTTAACATAGAAGAAATTACACAGTTTGGGTTTTTTTGTTTTATTTATTTATATATATATAATTGTATATATATATTATTTATTATACATTATTATTTATTATATTTATTATATATTATTATATATATATATATATATATATATATATATATATATATATATATTATTGACCAAAAGAATCAGTTGAGAACACAGAGAATCAGCTGAAGTGGGATTTGGACCTGTACCTCTATCAAATTAATATGCATCCTGTATAGGGCGTAGAGGACTACGTTTGGAGCATTGGGGATCCCTGAGCTGTCTCTTATAAATAGGAGATGAGATCACTGCTTGCCACCAATAGCACTAACAATAAAGAGCTCCCAGTAAGTGTTTTCCCACGTGGTTTGGAGGCCAGTGACAATAGTATCCATTCTTAGTCCTAGTGGTGGATTATCAGCCATAGCCTCTTTGGCACAGGAGCTGTAGATAATCAATTCCTATTATAATCAAAGATGGTTGTTTGTGTGTGGTTCTAGTGTGGGATTTTTTTTTAAGTGTTTCCGAAACACTATTAAAGGGAAGGAGAAATATGCGAAAGGAATTGAGTAATTCAGTCCCAGGCCAAAATCCTTTTTGCGATCTTTTAGGCCCAACCATAGATAATCACAAGGCTTTGCCTGGCTGTCTTGGGTAGGGGAGGTAGGGAGCTGGGGAGCTCCCCTACCCCCAACACACACCAGACTTGTGCCTGGTCAGTGCATTGCAGTTTTCTGGAGGGAGTTGCAGTTAAGGACTCATCCTTTCCTCCCATTATCCATGCCTGTACTATACTACATTCCTGGCTCAGGTGCCTAATTTTGAGGACCTTGGCTGAGGCATTTCCCAGATGCCTCCACCAAGACCTTATTGGGAAGGGATTGCCGTGACTAATGCGCTTTTCTCCCTTTTGACCCAGGACCTGTCCACTCATAGCCCTTCTTTCCTCCCTGGCCCGGACGACCTTTCCACAAAGAGGCAGAAGCCTTTCGTTTGCGCCTCCTCTGCAGTAAGATGAGTTGTGTGCACTACGTCCACCTGACCCTCACGTAGGGTCATTCCGTTTAGCCTTTTCCTACACTATCACAGTAAGTGAACAAAAGCTTGATTATTTTTCTCAGTTTGGCTCATTGTCTTAACTGACCTCATCGACACTTGATTGCTTGACAGAAATTAAATAAAGTACCAAGTTCTTGGCAGTTCACTGGATTCATGGCTTAATTTTAATCTTTATAACTGTTGTAGTATTAATGTGTTTAGAGATATGGAGGTTGTTCACCTGTAATTTCTCTAACTTGGTGTCATGAAAATGAATATTAACAGCACCAACAGTGATTGTTCCTGACATGGATATCTGGGTATTTTATAAATTAATATAATGGCTTGCAGTCAGATTATTTTGCATAAATTTCTATGGTATATTTCATTTGCCCTCTACTTAGATTTTTGACAGTTTGGGATTATATGGGCCAATTGAACAAAACCAGACACTTGTTTTTCTACTAATCTTTTCTCATCCTTAGCCACTTTGAATGAAGTGATTGATTTGTTGTGGGTTCCTCTGTCTACTGTTGTGTGAAGAAGTATGTCAGGAGCAGCCTTCACAAACATTTTACCTCTTCCTATGGAAGTTTCACAGTATGGCAGTATTTGTCTTTGCTATATGTCATGCAATCTGATATTTTATATTCTGTTTTATTAAACAAAAATGATGATCGTGCTCCACTAAATTGATTTTGTAACCCATCAATGGGTAGTGGAATGCAGTTTGAAAAAAACTGATAAAGCAACTAATAGAAGATATTTGCTCAACAAATAAGTTGCCGTTTTATTGTTGTCTCTGATTTAGATTGCTGAAGAGAACCACACAGTGGGTGTGTTTGTGGTTGTGTTTAATGTGTCTTCTAGGAGAGGACAGTAAATAGCAAATAGCGTATATGTTGGAGGTGGGCTAAATCAATGGACAGAAGAACCCTGAGTTTCTGGTAAACTCGTCAATCCTGATCTCAACTAGAAGATACAAAATTAGAATGAGAGAGCTAGAACAGTGTTTTTTATTTTGTTTTCTTTTAAATTTCTGACTACCTTATTCAAGGAGGATGCAGTAGTAGAAGAAGGATAAGAAGAAAATTAACTCATAGAAGAAGGGAAGATGGGTTGGAAGATGGTTGTGGAAGTACCTTTTTTATGTGTCCTACATAGATGTATCAGAGGGAAAAGTTTTATCTTTATATTAACTCTGCAAACAAAATGATCCTTTTATTATATTGCCCAAAAAGTGAACCACACACAACTTCCAAGTTAACCATAGACAGATATATGTAGCCAGTTTGTGGACGTCATTGCTTGTCATTTAGGAATTGAACAACAAAATCGAAAGGAAAAATAAAAGGAACTATAGATTTAGTTAGTGTGTTTAACTCTTAGTCAGAAACTCTAGAAATAATATCAGGTAGAGAAGGTTAAAGTTTTAAAGTTTGATTAGTGTTGAGCTAAATAATACCTTAACATTTATATCGTGTCAGTTTTCCAGTAGGCTCAAAGGCATCGGGAGGCATTTTTCTCCATTTTACAGGTGAGGAATATGTTTTTCCTTCTTCCTGCCACCAAGATTATATGGTGGAAAATCTAGGGCTAGAACCCAGATTTTCTGGGACATTTTCTCCCAGTTGCCCATGTTGTCTTTTGGTCCAAAGAAGTAATTGAGAATAAATAGTGCTGTTGATGTGGCTAAGGAATCTGACTTTGATGAATATAATATTCCATCTCAAATCATGTTTGGAGTATGCTATAATTCAATGCAAATACATCCTATTTTTAGTATTATATTTTAATTCTTACACTGTGTACCTTGCAAGCCCAAAGTTTAAAAAAATGAAGAGCAACTGTATATTGATAAATCTACTTAATAGTGAACTAGGAAAATTGGAATTAAAAGGCCTACTTAATGTTAAAAAATTCAGTTGAGTCTCATGTTAATATAGCATCTTAATTAGAAATACAGCTTCAAATTTGTAGGTTTTTGAGTATTTCTTTTAAAGACTCATTATATATATATGTGAAATTATTTTTATGATTCTAAAGTATTCATCTAAAATGGATATTAACTTTTAAGCACAAGAAAAGTCCAGATCTCTTTCTTATCCTTAACATTTTAGCCGAAGGACAATTTAAATTATTTATTTTCATATGAATAAACAATTTTTTAATTAGTACACTTTTTTTTAATTTTTAGACACCTGTGGAAATTAAGAATACTATGGAGTTTATCAGAATATACCACTGAAGAATATGATGGCTGAAAACAATTTAAAAATGCTACAGATTGAGCAGTGTATAGTAGCCAACAGACTACCAAGAAACAGGCCATATATTTGCAACATTTGCTTCAAGCACTTTGAAACACCATCAAAGTTAGCCAGGCATTACCTCATTCATACTGGTCAGAAGCCGTTTGAATGTGATGTGTGTCATAAAACCTTTAGGCAACTAGTGCATCTGGAGAGACATCAGCTAACTCATAATCTACCTTTTAAATGCAGTATTTGTCAGCGCCACTTTAAAAACCTGAAGACATTTGTGAAGCACCAACACCTTCACAATGAAACCTACCAGAATGATGTTAAACAGGTCAGAAGACTGCTGGAGGCCAAGCAAGAAAAACCAGTGTACGGAATGTATCATACTTTTACCGCGGAAGAGAGAAGGGTATTACAACCATGTACTGTGTCCGATCCTACCTACAGCCCTACAAAGAAAAGAAAGAATATCCATGCATGTACAATCTGCAGCAAGATGTTTCCATCACAGTCAAAACTTGATAGGCATGCACTTATTCACACTGGTCAGAGGCCTTTTAAATGTGTCCTGTGCAGTAAATCTTTCCGACAGTCAACTCACTTAAAAATCCACCAACTCACACATTCAGAAGAAAGACCTTTTCAATGTTGTTTCTGTCAAAAAGGATTTAAGATTCAAAGCAAACTTCTAAAGCATAAACAAATCCATACCAGGAATAAGACTTTTCAGGCTCTTTCATTAAAGGTGAAGAGTCCAGAGTCATGCCCCCTACCTAACAAATTAAACGCAAAGCAGGATGGTTTTGAAAATGGTGATATAGGTGAATCTGAGGAGAATAATCAACTTGATGTGCACTCTATTTATGTCGTTCCTTTTCAATGTCCAGAGTGTGAAGAGTGTTTTGAATCAGAGCAGATTCTCAGTGGACACAAGTGTTTTCCTGCCAGAAGTGGCAAAATTCCAAGCAGTTTCAAAAGAAGCCTCAACTATAAAACCATTGTTAAAAAAATCTTGGCCAAGCTGAAACGTGTTGGGAGTAAGAAATTAGATAATTTTCAATCTGAGAAAAAAGTATTTAAAAACGGTTTCTTAAAAAACTGTGATTTTATTGCTGGTGAGCAGAGCCCTGAACAAACCCAAAGAACATTTATGGGCTCTCTTGGCAAACATGGAACATACAAGAAAGTTGGCAATAAAAAGAAGAAAACTTTGACTTTGCCATCTTCTTGGCAAAAACACTTCCAAAGCCAAAATATGGGGAAAAACTTGAAGGGTGTCCTTACAACAGAAAACATGTTAGCAATGGATAATTCAGTGAATAATAAAGAAATATCTATCAATGGTTCATCAGGTGAGGAATTCTTTGATAACTGTGAAGTACTTCGGTGTGGTTTTTCAGTTCCAAATGAAAACATGCCTACTGGACATAAGATGTGTCCTTGTGACAAATGTGAGAAAGTATTTCCATCCATATCCAAACTACAAAGACACTATTTAATTCATACTGGACAGAGGCCTTTTGGCTGTAATGTTTGTGGGAAATCTTTTAGACAGTCAGCTCACTTAAAAAGACATAAATTAACTCATACTGAAAAGATTCCTTATAGAAGATCTCTTTGCCAAGCAGAGTTTGACAAGTTGAGCAAACTTTTCATTCATCCGGGTGATAATGTTAATTATAATGCTTCCCAACAATGCCAGACTCTGGGTTTTCAAAAGTGCGAGGCCCCAGAGTCGGATCAAACATCAGAAGTGAAAGTTAAGGCAGAATCAGAGGATTTCATTCTCGGTACCCGCTGTAGGAACAGGCAGCCCCATCTCTCTGGTGCACTTCCAGAATCCGAGCAGAGCCATCATAGCCACTGTTGTAGTTATCCAGGACATCCTGAGAAGAACGATGGCCTTCTTTACCAGTGCAGTGTTTGTTCTAAAAGTTTTAGATCTCCATCTAAACTGGAAAGACACTATCTAATTCATGCAGGGCAGAAGCCATTTGAATGCTCGGTTTGCGGCAAAACATTCAGACAGGCTCCTCATTGGAAGAGACATCAACTTACTCATTTTAAGGAATAATCACAAGAAAAAGTAGTTGTCTTAAATTTGATTATGTAACTGACAGGCCCACTAACATGGTTTTGGTCTCTCTGGTGATTTTGTTCTTAAAGCCTGTATCATTTAAAATGTATTTTTATCAAAAGGCCTGCATTAAGTTGAATGATTTTATAGGCTGTTGCTTGTCTTGCAGCATAGGTAAGATACATTGAAAATTAATACAATGTTTTAGGAACAGCCAAATATTTAGAGGGAAGAACATGATTTGATGCCAGAAAGTAAGCATAAATTTTATTGTAATATATACTTTGGCTGTATTGGAAGCGTTAAAAATCCATGATGCGGTACAAACAATTCAGCCTTGTTCATTTTTTTAAAGGAATTATTCCTTGAGACATGCTGTCTCCTGTTAGATACAGTAAAAACTAACAGGCAAACATTGGTTTTTGGCTGCAGCAAATAGCTCTACAAAATTTCATTAAAATAAATGAAATTCATATGAAAGTATAATTTTGTTCACTGATGGCTCAAATTCCATTGTGTAGCTTTTTTCTTGTAAGTTTAAAAAATACAAAGGCAATACAAGTGAAAATGGATGAGAATATCAGCATTATTTTCACTGGTCTTTTCCAAGCTATTTATTCTTAGGATTCTGTGGTAGCTGCACCTTCTCGTTCACAGGTGATTAGAATCAGTTTTTTGCCCAGCTGCTGTTGTCTTTCCCAAAATGATTTAAAAGTAGGAGAGAGGCGGGACGTGCCTGCACACATTTACGTGTTTACTTGTCAGGAATATTGTCCAAGTGCCATGATCTTTTGATGATATGTATGCAACGTTATATTTTCAGAGGAATAAAAGTAATTTGTCTATTTGCTCATTAATGGTTGACAGCGGTTGATTTTTAAATTCACTTTAGTAGAACTTTCTTCTAAAGTCTCTTAATTGAGTGGTCCTATGATTTAACTAAATATATTCTGTTAAGTTTGATCAAAATGCAATGACTAGGTCTAGTTGTAGTTTTTATTCCTCTATGTTTTTTGCAAGATTCTGATTCTAAAGAATGTTTTTTGATCCTTACTAAGCTGTTATTTTAACTAGTAAGGTAATTATTCCTGTATGGGAATAAGATGCTAATAAAATTGAGGGTGTCATTTTTCTAAGTAGTATTGGCATGATTTAGGAAATATTTCATCTTAAACTATAAAAGGTTTATCACAATATGCCCTTCATATTTGCCATTTTTTATAAAAATCTTTAACATTTCCTAGCAAATAATCCCACGAAACCATGATCTTTTTAAGGTGAAAAGAATAGATGGGAATTTATCTTGGCACACTTAAATACAGTGAGAAGCCCTCTACTGAGAACGGATAAATGAGCAGTTTTAAGCTTTGCATCATACTATACGAACTATCTGTGTGGTGGTGGGGAGGGGGGTCTGCTTCCCTGTTTTACGAGTGAAATTTTGAGAAACAGGTTTAATTTACAGAGATGAAACAGCACAGTACACCTAAAATGCCCAGTGATGTACAAATATGCAGGAGAATCATATTTTAAGGAAGTTCTTTTAGGTTTCCTTGAGATGCATAACTCCAGTGCAAGCAAAGTAGTTTATAGAATTTACTTTAGGCAAAACTTTTCAAAAACACCTATTACAGTAAGGCAAGTAATAACAAGTTCATATCATCTAAGAATAAAGGCTCAAGGGATTTTTTTCCCTTTTTATGTCTGAAATTAGGTATTTTGGGATTTTCCTAAGCTACTAATATAATTTTATTTGAAGTAAATATCTTAATATTTCTTTCCCACCCAAACAAGGAGAGTCCTTAACAGTGTTGTGCTTATAAGATTATTAGATTTTTTTTTTGGCCCATGCCTTTTTAAGCTGTTTCATATTGAAAGTGGGAAACTGTACAAATTTTGTCAAAGATGTACTATAGTGCTATTTGAAGTACCTGTAACAAAATACTTACCTTTATGATCACTGCAAGCTTCTTGTGGAAACTTTACAGGAGTGAAAGTAAACTGTATACATCCATGGTAAGATTAAACTTGAGATATTAAGTGATGATTTGCTGCATGCCGAAACTATTATGTTACATCAGTTGCATTGGTTTTCTGAAAAGAAAAATAAACATTATAAATATCTTTAAAGAGAATTAGTAGAATTTTTTCTTTGGGTGATTCCAAGTTGTAGCATGATTATTTAATGGAGTAATTGGATTGGCTGAGTTCGTGGAATGAATGTTTCTCGTTTTGTACTGCATTAGGTTCTGCAGTTCTAGGACAACGTGTATGTATTGAAGGAAAGTAAATGGTGGTTAAGATTCTTGAAAAATTCAAATTTCACACTATTTTTAAAATAAAGTTTCAGAGTACACATTTTGGACTTTTTCTTTTTTTTAAAGGGAAAATCACATAGCGCTGGATCAAGGTACCAATTACGGAACACTTTCTGGAGCCCACTCCAACCCACCTTCTACACCGAACTTCCTAAGATGGACATTTAGTCTTTTTTGTTTGTATTACATTTTTTAAGGATTTTATTAATTTATTTTTAGAGACCAGGGAAGGGAGGGAGAAAGAGAGATGGAGGGAGAGAAATATTTGTGTGTGAAAGGAACATCGATCATGTCCCAACTGGGCACATGCCCCAACTGGGGACTCTCCCACTGCCCAGGCAGGTACCCTGGCCAGGACTCGAACCAGGGACCTTTGGCTTTGTGGGATGACACCCAGCCCACTGAGCCACACAGGTCATTTCTTTGATAGCTTCTTCTCACCCACAAAAGGATGTATTATCATCCTTGCTGCATGATCTACCTGTCTGCCATTTATCCTCCTCTTTGGCCTTCCTCTCCAGAGTTGTAGTAAAGAAATGTATGCCCTGGCTGGTGTAGCTCAGTGGATTGAGCGCGGGCCTGGGAAACAAAGGATCGAGGTTCGATTCCCAGTCAGGGCACATGCCTGGGTTGCAGGCCAGTTCCCAGCAGAGGACACATAAGAGGCAACCATACATTGATATTTCTCTCCTCTCAAGAAAAATAAATAAAATCTTCAAAAAAAAACGTGGAAGTAGTTTCTCCAGTGCACAGTAGTCTTGTCATTCTTGCCTCCATCTTCTCTACTTCGTATTAATTTAAATTTGATTTAGACTCACACTTTTCAAAGAAATTCAGTTGAGCCAGATTTTATTGTTTTCCTCCATGATTACAAGAGAATACTAAAGTGTTCAAAACTGACTTGTAGGAAACAGATTTCTTTTCCTGTGTTACGTAAGATAACCAATTAGAATTCCAGGCTTTTTAGAAACACTTTCAAGTCTGGATATCTTACAAGAATCCTTTGTTAGAAATAACATTTGCAAGGGTCTGTTTTATGATGCAGAATACTTGCCTTTTAGAAGCTTCAGGGAAAGGGAACATTTAATTCCTATCTCGCTGAGATTTCGCCGATTGGCACTTTGAAGGGCTTAGAATTTCACAGCTAACTGCAGGAATTCTATTAGTACTAAGAGAAAAAAATAAAAGTGGAACAGTGGTGCAATTAAATGGAATATGGAACGTGTAGTGTTTTGTATCTACATTAGCAAACCTCCATGCACTCACGGACATTTGAGCTCGAATACCTTACCCTGGACGCTTTTCTGATGAACTCAGCACTCCATCCTCTGCACTCCCGCTGCCTTTTGTTCATAACTCTATTGTCACTGCTGATCGGTGGTTTTCAAACTTTAAGAGTGCACTGGACTCAGTGTAGAGGGTTAGTTAAAGGCAGATTGCTCGCTGCATGCTCAGAGTTCTCGAGTCCGTGTCAGACCGGGCTTGAGAATTTGCATTTATACAGGTGAGCTGTTGCTGCTGCATTGACACTGCACTTTGAAAACCACTGAGCTAAACTGTGTACTCCTGGAACGCAAGGGGACACATCTTTTATGTTTTATATGCACCGTTTAAACCCCTTTCTGTACATCTTGTTTGTACATCCTGATATCCTCAAATATATGCTGAATGTATGGA
>PVKM010049682.1:0-10893 GCA_004027735.1 Carollia perspicillata
TAGGTAGGTCCACATGTAGTTCGCATAAAGCTTTTACCCATCTCAGTAGATCACGATGTATCGATACGAAGTTGATATTTTCTTGCCAAAGGTCCTTGCTTTATGTCTGCAGTTAATAGTGTAAAAAATCATACCACAACATAATATCTATATCCAAATTTTAGAGATGGTATTGGCCTGGCCATTAACAAAAGAAAATGTCTATCTTTTAAGTTTAGTGTACAGTTTGCTTACAACCAACCATCGTTGCATCACAGACTTAAATTTCCCTGCTGATTTATTTTGAAGCCATGTAGAACAAAATGCAAAAGATGCTTAATAAATATTTGTTGATTGGCCGACTCACACTAAGAGCAGTGAAGCCCCTTCAGCTCCTGCCCGTCTCCTGTAAATTGGCTGTGAAGTGTCGCACACAGCACTTGGTCTCCAGTCCCTTCCAGCCGGTTTCTGCAGTAACTGGTTCAGTTGTCAGGGCTGCCACTTGCTCTTATCTCAGATTACTTTCTTAAGTGAGGTCATAAAAAGTATGACTTTTGAAAGTGTCACTTGCAGAGCTTAAGGTTTCATTAAAGTTTTACCTATACCTGTGTAAATTTCCTTTCTCAAAAGCATGCTAATGAAATGGGTTCATCTATTATAGAGGATGCTTTAGGTGTTTAAGTGAGTGTCATTCCTTTCCTCATAGCATTCCTGAATCTTTCATAACAAATGTTCTGCTACTTTATTTTAACTATTTAACCAATTTGATTGCATGCCAGGCAATGGAGAAATAAAGTAAAATAAGGCATGGTCCCTTCCCTCAAGGATATCTTTTTCAGGAGGGTAAAGAGGGGACTAAAAATGCATTACAGTCCATTGTGACTGGTGCACCATGGGCCCTGTGTTTGCAGTGAGTACAGCAAAGCACTGGAAGAGGAGGTCCTAGAGGCTTCCTCAAGGCAGGGAAGACTGTGCCAAGGAAGGGCAGGGAGATGGGCTGGAGGGAGGGCACTCCATGTAGAGAGTGTGGCATGGTCGGAGCACAGCATGACAGAGAATGTGATGCCCTCAGTGGAATGGCTTTTGGATGTTTGTTACCTTTGTCTTCACTCACCAGACTATACTGTTAAGAGAACTGCCATTTTATTTCTGATACTTCAGACACAGAAAAAATTATGCCAGACAATGATCAGAACCCTGACTTCACTCTTATCTTTGTTTGTTGGGTGTTGCATAGTCCTGGTGGTGGTTCTTACATACATTTGAGCATCCTCACTAGCTTTTATAAAATAATAATCGAGCATGCTTGCCCTGCCCTTTCTTATCTTGTCCACAAAACTTTTGGGACTTTCAGGACCAGTCATGCAGCAGCCCCAGCAGCCCCAGCAGCACCAGCCACAACCCCAACAGCTCCAGAAGCAATCTCCACAGCTCCAGAAGCAGCCACCACAGTCACAGCCGCAGCCGCAGCCGCAGCCACAGCCGCAGCCGCAGCCACTGCTGCAGCAAGCCCAGCAGCCACCACCGCCCCAGCCACCGCCGCCACCACCGCCACCTCCCCCACCGCCGCCACACCACCCCTTGACTATTAACCCTCAGACAGAGGCTGTCAGCTCTTACTCTTCTTCTGGATCCACCAGTGTATATATGAGACGGCCCAGTCCAGTTAGTCCTTATCCAGGCTCTTCACACACTGCTGATACATATGGAGGCACCAACTGTATGAACTTCTATTCCACCTCATCCCAGACTGCAGGATCATATTTGAATCCGTCTAACCCCATGAACCCCTACCCCGGGCTTTTAAATCAGAATAACCAATATCCATCATACCAGTGCAATGGAAATGTATCAGTGGACAACTGCTCCCGGTACCTGGGCTCTTATTCTCCCCAGGCTCAGCCCATGGATCTGTATAGGTACCCAAACCAAGACCCTCTCTCTAAGCTGAATCTACCACCCATCCATACACTTTACCAGCCAAGGTTTGGAAGTAGCCAGAGTTTTACTTCGAAGTACTTAGGTTATGGAAACCAAAACATGCAGGGAGACGGCTTCAGCAGTTGCACTATTAGGCCAAACGCACACCACGTAGGGACGTTTCCTCCTTACTCCACGCACGAGATGGATGGTCACTTCACGGAAGCTGCCACTAGATTACCACCCCATATGAGCAATCCCAACATAGACTACAAAAACGGTGAACATCACCCGTCTTCTCATATCGTGCATAACTACGGTGGGTCTCCGGGCATGTTCAGCAGCTCTCTCCATGCCCTGCATCTCCAAACCAAGGAGAACGATGTGCTTGCCCACACAGCCAATGGGTTGTCTAGGATGCTTCCCGGTCTTAACCATAACAGAACTGCTTCTGTCCAAGAAGGCTTGTACAAATTCCACGAGGCGGGCGGTCCGGAAAAGCAGCCTTCCGCCGCAGAGGAAAACGACGAGGTCTGGTCGGACAGCGAGCAGAGCTTTCTGGACCCCGACATCGGGGGCGTGGCTGTGGCTCCAACTCATGGGTCCATTCTCATCGAGTGTGCAAAGCGTGAGCTGCATGCCACGACCCCTTTAAAGAACCCCAACAGGAACCACCCCACCAGGATATCTCTGGTCTTTTACCAGCACAAGAGCATGAATGAGCCAAAACATGGCTTGGCGCTCTGGGAAGCCAAGATGGCCGAGAAAGCCCGCGAGAAAGAAGAAGAGTGTGAAAAGTACGGCCCGGACTATGTGCCTCAGAAAACTCATGGCAAGAAAGTGAAACGAGAGCCCCATGAGCCGCACGAACCTTCCGAGCCCACTTACCTGCGCTTCATCAAGTCCCTTGCGGAAAGGACCATGTCCGTGACCACAGACTCCACAGTGACTACATCTCCATACGCCTTCACTCGGGTCACCGGGCCTTACAACAGATACATATGATGCCACTCTTGTGTGGTTACCTCATTCGACAAGACCACAAACCAGCCTGTCCATAGCGTAGTCCTCATGACACGGGCAGTGGGGAAAGGATACAGTATTCATGGCCGATGTGGTGAGAAGAACCTCAGCTCACCAGCAGCGAGGTCATCTCACCATAGCACTTAATTTCCACTGACTCCTGAGTGGTCACAGATGGCATCTGGGCGAAAGACCAAAGCATTCTATGCAAAAAGAAGGTGGGGAAGAAAGTGGTCCACGATTTACATTTTTAAACACTGGTTCTATTATTGGACGAGATGATATGTAAATGTCACTTTCTTCCCCCTTACAACTTCACACATCTGTGACCACTTTTAATAATACCAAGTTTGCATGGTCACGACACCGATCAAACAAGTACTGTAGCAGTGCAGTGGCAGGACAGGACCCTCAAATACCATCTGGTGCTGAACATACGATGTACTGAAATACTGGAATTATGGCTTTTTAACATGCAGTTTTTACTGTAATCTTAATATTAACTTTTATTTATCAAAATAGTTCCAGGAAACAAATGAATAGACAGCAAAACACTGAATTTGTTTGGATGTTCTAAGAAATGGTGCTAAGAAAATGGTGTCTTTAACATTTAAAAGTTTAATGCCTTTATATCATCAAGATGCTATTATCAGTGTACTCCAGTGCCCTGCAATACTAGGGGTACCTTTTCACTCAAGTTTTTACCATAATTACCTATTCTTACACAAGCTGTTTTTAAAATGTGGACATTTTAAAGGCCCCTGGATTTTGTTCCAGTGAAGTCCTTGTAGGACAATAAACGTATATATGTACATATATACACACATATGTATATGTACACACACATGTATATGTATAAATATTTTAAATGGTGTCTTAGAAGCACTTTGCCTACCTAAGCTTTGACAACTTGAACAATGCTAAGGTACTGAGACGTTTTTGAAAAAGTTTACTTTCCTTTTAAAATGCAAAGTTGATCTTTTTTAAGGAAAGGAAAGCTTTTAAAATGTTTTTGCTTTTATCCATGCCTCTGCTGATGAGCAATGTGTCCATTTTTCATACAGCCGGTTACATCCAAAAGGGGGCTTACTGGGTGTAAGGGAGTACATTAGTCTATAAAACCTGTTTTCTGGTGCTCATCTCACATGCTATACTGTAACAGTCTTATACAATGTTGTATGAGAAGTTCATTGCTCAAAAATGTACTTTTAAGAATTTTCTGTCAACTGCAGTAATAATTAACTGCACGCCACAGACTCAACCAAGCTGTTCAGTGACGCAAAGCGACTTTATGGATCTGTGTGCTCTTCAGCGAGCTGAATGTCAGTCTGCCTTTTTGTTGATAATTGTACATTGCGATGTTGTCATTTCTTAGCTTAAGTGTCCTCTGTACCAGGAAGACCGAGCAGACTGATGCCTGCATAAGATGAATAAACAGGGTTAGTTCCATGTGAATCTGTTAATTAAAAGGAAAAAAAACAGGCAGCTAGTTTGCTGTAGTTGTTTTAAATCATTAATTTGTATAAAGAAGTCAAAGAGATGTACAGTAAGTAAATTAATTGTAAACAAAACTTTTTTAACACAATGCTTTAGTATTTTAGTACTGTAAAAAAATTAAATATATACATATAGATATATATATATATATGGATTTGAAGCAGAATTTACATCACGATGGTGCTACTCAGCCTGCTACAAATATATTATAATGTGAGCTAAGAATTCATTAAAGGTTTGAGTGATGTTCCTACTTGTCATATACCTCAACACTAGTTTGGCAGTAGGGTATTGAACTGAGAATGAAAGCTTATAGCATTGTGTACCATCATTTTTTTCCAAGACTTACTTTTTTATTATTGAAAAGCATACCTTTTTTTCAATACTTGATTTCTTAGCAAGTATAACTTGAAAGTCAACCTTTTTGTTCTAAAAATCAGGGATATTTCTGCTCATGTTCTCCTTCTGCCAACATGTCACCTGTGTTTATGTAAAATTATTGTAGGTTAATAAATATATTCTTTTTCAGGGATTTAACCTTTTAATTTGAATCCCTCCTATTTTGCTTGTAAATGTCCTAATGTAACTAAATCTAATTTTATAAATCTGTTGACTCTTTTTATTGTAAAGAAAAACATTTTAAAAGTTTGGGGGAATATTTTGACTGTTTCAAGCAGACAAAACATTACATGAAAATAGAATGCACTGAGCTGATAAAGGGACAATTGTAAGGCAAGAGTTTGGCAAGTGGCTGCTGGCTAGAGTCGTTCAACTCTCTAAATAAAGATTCTTTGACCCTGTAATCAGGGCAGGTGCAGATCCGTGAGGACCTCCCCCAGAAGGCAAAACACTTAGGGGTGTGGTGTGCTGTCATCCACTGTACAATTACATTTTGGTCTAAGTACATTTTTGCTTACTAATATTTCAAATAATTTCTCAGTCAAATAAAGCCTTTGGGTTTTATTGGTCAAATCTTTCTTTATAACATGGCTTCTGTCTTTTTAAAAACTTTCTCTAGTTCCTGTCTGAGACCAATTTACAATCATTTCAAAAATATTGGCTTCGCGTATGTTAAACCACATGATTTTAGTATTTTGCATATACCGTATATCTAACACCAAATATTTGGCTACTGTATGCACATTTGTTGGTTTTGAATCAGCCATCCCTATATGAACATTTGTTTTTTATGTTGTCCACTGTCACTTGTCAAACTGCTGGCCAGCAAGAGCAGGAAGTATAGTTAGGGGGACTGAGGAGAGGTTACGTAGGGAGAAGAGGAAGTTACGTGGCATATTGTAAATATCAGATCTACAACTGTAAATATAAAACCTGACTCAGAATGAATGGAAAGCAGATGTCCAATTTGCTTATATAGGAATATCAGGTTGACTATGTAGCCATACTTGAAAATGCTTCTGAGTGGTGTCAACTTTACTTGAATGATTTTTTCATCTTGATTGACGCACAGTGATGTACAGTTCACTTCTAAAGCTAGTGGCCAACTTGTGTAGGAAATTTTTGCAGTTTGACACTAAGATAATGAATTCTATGTGCATTTTTCTATGCTTTTTTAAAAACTTAGTTTCATTTCATTTTCATGAGATGTTGGTTTGTCTATAAAATCTGAGGATGGTTATAAATACTGTAAGTATTGTAATGTTATGAATGCAAGTTATTTCAAAGTGTTTATTATTATATCATTCCTGATAACGCTATGTGAGTGTTTTTAATAAAATTTATATTTATTTAATGCACTCTAAGTATTGTCTTGTTGAAGTTTCTGTTTACTGCCTAAATTACTGCCGTCTTGATGAGGCAAAGGGAATGAAAAGAATTTGTTTTTTAAAGGTATTTTTAGCCCTGCCTGGTGTGGCTCAGTGCATTGAGTGCTGGCCTGTGAACCAAAGGGTCGTCTGTTCAATTCCCAGTCAGGGCACATGCCTGGGTTGCAGGCCAGGTGTCCAGTAGGGGGCGTGCGAGAGGCAACCACACATTGATGTTTCCCTCCCTCTCTTTCTGCCTCCCTTCCCCTCTCTCTAAAAGTAAATAAATAAAATAATTAAAGATATTTTAGCTTGTTATTCTTAATGCTAAACCATAACTAAAGTGATAATATCCATATAATTATAGCCAAAATATTTCTCTGGTTGAATAGTCTAGATATTCAACTTTTTTTCCCCCAGTGTTCTCTTTATTCTATTCACCTTACATGTGTAGCCAGTGTATGTCAGGAACAAAGCAGTAAGTACCTTTGCTGACCTTAGACTGACTATCCTTTCTGGTGTGTGTATCTGAGGGCCATCGCTGACCGCAGATACACTGAGGTTGAGTTCACATCACTCTGGTCTAAGACCAGCATGATAGTAGATTGACATCTTCCTCTTCGTGTCCACTCTTCTCAAAAAAAATTCTTCTTCCTGCCCATCCCAAAGGCAGGTCATGTTAACATGGGGAAGAGGAGAGGGGAGAGGTGGCCTGGGAGGCAGTAGATAGATGTGCATGTGCATCCTCATACATCCCACATGGCTTCAGGGAGCCAGAGGCTAGGTTGTCCTCCTCTCTGCCCCTTCCCTGTAATATGAACCCCCCCACACACACACAGCACCAGTGCACCCCTGCTGAAACACTTCCTAGTAACACAAGGTATTAAACACAGAAATTAGGTGTAGTTATGTGTCTTTCAGCCCTCCTCCCAACCCAACCTCTACCTCTTCCCAAATTGACAGAGAAATTATTTTCATCATACATTAAGGGAATCCCTTTCCCATACTCCCCTCTCTGTTCATCCTGGGCAATATTTGATTTAAATAGTCATTCCTGAGCCCAGGAAATGACTGCCACTTAGTAACCTTTGAGCTTCACTGGGTGATTCCTCCAGCACTCTACACAAAGACAGCACAGTAAAAGAAGCAGCAATGTCACTTAAAAGTAGTGACCTAATGATTTATCTTTTTAAATGTCAGCCCTTTAGGAACATTGCCAACCTCATTTCATCATCCACCCTCTGGCTGAACTTGAGGAACCCCCGGCTCTTCTCATTGGCTAGTCTCCCGTGCCCGGGGTGAAGGGAACTTAAGATTGCAGGAGCTCAAGAGCTTCCTCCGGTCAGGGCCCAATCGGCATTCCAACTGGCTGAGGCAGGTGATGCTAGTGCCTTGTACATCAAGGTGCAGGCAGGCCTGCTGCTCTGAGCCTGCAGGTGGACTCGAACGGTCAACACAGCTGGAAATGACGGATGAGCCAGCAATCACAAAGTCTTACTGGCCCCTTGCCTTCTCTGGAAATAATTGCCAAGGATGAACCTTTTCACGTAGGCAGGTGGGCACACAGCTGCCCTGTCACGCACACTGCCACTGCCCCTTCAGTCTGTCACAGGGTAAGCCAGTTCATTTATCATAAAAGTCCTCCTACTTTGGGTAATTCTAGCTTAGCTTTGACTTCCTGCCTGGTTCTACTGCTTTGTACTTGCTCATTGTGTGAGAACTAGATTCAGTGAGAAAAGACCTTGGTTTTGTTGGTTGAAAGGACAAGGGAGGTGAGCACCAGCAGAAAAGGAAGGGTGGGTGAAGCGACTTTTCTTCTCCAAAGTCAATGTGAGGGGAGAGTGCTCGCTGCAGGAAGACACTCGACCTTTAACTTCAGCTCTTGGCTCACCAGTAAGGGGCTGGGACTCTTTCTCCCTGCCTCCCCACCACCCGACCCCACCCCGCCCAGAAACACACTCGCCCGCTGGTGGAGGGCTGAGAAAAACTTTCATGAAAGATACTGAGATGAAAATTAACTGCAATTATAGATCATTTCAGTTTTACCAGCACTCTTAAGGTTCAAAGAACAAAGACACTGTTGTTCCCATATATTCAAAGCCACCTGCCTACATTTCCCTCTCTTACCAGTCAATTTCTCACAAATCTTTGTGCTTGTCTAGCCAACATTCATTCTTGAAAGGGGCCACTCTTTTCCTTGCATTTATACTTGACAAATATGCTTTCTTTGGGGGATTGCTTTTATGCCGTTTCAAAAAGAATTCCTGTACTCAGGTTGACATTTGACCCTCTAATCAATTCTTAATTCAAACTGAAATGAGATTTCTACTTAGGTGTTGAGTAAAATGGCAGTTACATAAAGATACTCCACTTCTTCCCTACCCCCACAAAAATGAATTCAGACCATTGAAATTCACAGAATTAAAGATTTACAGGCGTATTCACCAACCACTGGCTTTTATTCTACAGGAAATAGTTGTGTGATAGAAACGTGAGTGTTGCATGAAACTTGATATGCGTTTGGTCTCAATCCTTCTCTCGTGGGCAGCTCTTGATTTAGCTCTGAGGAATCAGGTGACATGCAAGTAACAGTGTGAGGGGGAAGTACCTGGCCTTCAATTCTGCCTTGCAGTGTGCTAGTCATGTGCCACGAAACCTCGTCTGTAGAACTCAGTAAAACAGGGATGTGCTGAAGATGAATGGCAATGTAAAACTTTAAGCACAGACTAGGATAAACTGTTATGCTCACAGAGGGTTTCATCTCTCCTTGCTTCATGCTAGGAGGGTCATTCCACAGGCCAGTCCTTGGTGCCTGCCTTGCCGACTCCTGCAGTTCCCCCTGCCTCCTCCCCATGGGCAGGGCCCCTGAGGCCCTTACCCGATGGAATGGGTTTACATAACTGCAAAGCTCCTGATCCGGAAGCATAATGAGGACCTCAAAGCTCAAGAGAAGATGATGACAAAAAAGGAAAATAAACCCCTGTCCTGTAATTTCATAAATCCTCAGACTGATTTTTCAGATGCATTAATAATCCCCTTGCAATTATGTGACAATGCCAGTAGTTGGAATGATGTCGCAGTTTCTAACATACCAAAAACACAAACACTAAGGAAAATCTCAAACAATTTAAGAGTTAAAAGCAGAAAAGAATCAACCAAAAAAAATAAATGATTGAGGAAATTATATCTTTATTTCCATTACTTACAATGTCACCCATTAATAGGTTTATTTCATGAAATAAATGTTTCTAATATCCATGTTTCACATATGTGTATTATCATGAAATACTTTAAGGCAGAGTATGTTACAATAGAAGGCAGACACTACTTATGTTTTTAAGGCTATGTAGAATTGACTATAAACAACTGTATTTTTGTATTCCATAGGAGACGGTATACAGTGAATAACTATAGCTCTTTGTTCAAGTCTGTGGTCTGCCAGTTAGTAGCTGTGTGACCTTAAGCTAGGAGCTCCTCCTTCCTTCTCCTCGGTTTTTGCATGTAAAAAATGCAAATAATAATACTTGTCTCACAAAGTTGTTGTGAGGAATAAATGAGTGTATTTAAAACATATAGAAAGAATTTATTTAAGAAGCTTGTTATAATTATGTTTCTTAATTTAGCTGAGGCGGTTCTTTTGTGTGCATTTTCAAGTCATAAGTGCAAAGGAGACAGTACTTACTAACTGTACAAAGGCCTGGAGAAGCAGGTTTGAGTGAGACCTCAGGGATCACATATCTTAACTAACACCCTGGCTGTGTGGTAGTCATTCCTTCCGTCATGCACTCACAAATATGTTTAAGCACCCACTCTTAAAAATGGTGTCCGCTACATTTCTAGGAGTTAGGCATCCAGCAATGAAAAAAAAACCAGTAAGTCCCTATCCTCCTGGAGTTTATATTCTAGTTGGGAGAAATAGGCACAGAATAAAGGAAAATTGGAGATAAGCGTCGTGGGGGAAAAGTAAGTCAGGGTACGGGGGGGAAGGAGTGCTGGCTGTTGGGAGGGATGGAGGATTTTTAAAATACAGGTTTGTCGAGGAAATCTCACTGAGAAGCT
Source organism: Carollia perspicillata (assembly GCA_004027735.1). Classification (NCBI taxonomy): domain Eukaryota; kingdom Metazoa; phylum Chordata; class Mammalia; order Chiroptera; family Phyllostomidae; genus Carollia; species Carollia perspicillata. Next base: position 10,245 of record PVKM010049682.1, read on the forward strand.
AACATCTGAAAGCAGTAAAGATGCAAGCCATGTGGCTGTTGGAGAAAGACTGTATCAAGCAGGGAAGTTCAAGTGAAAAGCATTAGAGTAAGCACATGAGCACAGGAAGACTGAGGGTGGACAGAAGGAGGGATAAGAAGAGTGGTAGGGGATGAGGTCGAGTGACCAAGGGCCCAGTTACGGAGCATTTTAAGTTACTTGGTCTTTAAGTAAGATGATGATGTTAAAGGGTTCTCAGAAAAAAAAGAGAAACAGCTGATTTTTGTTTTAAAGAGTAATTCTATGTTAGGAAAACATTTTAAAAGGTCACTTCAAAGTTTTAATTCAAAATGTTCTTTTCTAAGGCATCATAATAAAGCTGTCTAAAACCAAAGGCAGAGATAAATTTTTAAAAAGCTAGAGAAAAATCATTCTTTCATACAAAGGAATGCCTATAACTCTTTTAGTGGATTTCTCAGCAGTGATCTTACAGGCCAGGAGAGAATGGAAGAATAAATTCAAAATGCTGAGAGACAGGAACTCTCAACCAAGAATACTTTACCCAGCAAAGGTGTCTTCAGAACTGAAAGTAAAATAAAGGCTTTCCCTAATAAACAGAAACTGAAGAAATTTACCCCCACTAAACCAAACTTACAAGAAATACTGAAAT
>PVKM010049683.1:0-10894 GCA_004027735.1 Carollia perspicillata
TAAATGGACCATATTAATTATCACAGAGCTGTTATGAGCAGAAATGTGGGTCTATATTACATATCCAGAAATGTATTCTGTATAACAGAACTGAAAAACCTGAGTATAGTTGGGTTGCTTTGTAAGATACAAACTTCAGAATTTCCCATCTGATAAGTTTAAAAATTTTTATCCTAATAGAAATCATAATGTATGTTAATAGTGAATCAAGACATCGTTAATGTTGTTAATTCTTCCAAAGTTTTATATGTGTGTGTATACAAAATATATAATAAAAATATATATGCAAAGGACATTCTTGAGGTACTTAGATATGGCATGACTCATTTACACTAATGACATATTTGTGTTCTTCAAAGCAATGTGGTTGTTGACCTTTATTTATTTATTTTCAGCTTCACCTGAGGATATTTTTTTTCATTGTTTTTAGATAGAGGAGGATGAGAAGGGGAGGGAGAGAAAGAGAGAGAGAAACATTGATGTGAGAGAGAAATATTTCTTGGTTGCCCTTCATAGGCGCTCTAACCAGGGATCAAACGCACACCAGTCAGGGTGTGCCCTGACTGGGAATCAAACCTGCAACCTTTCAGTTTCAGAATGATGCCCAACCAATTGAGCCACACCAGCCAGGCATGGTTGTTGACTTTCATTCAGGTGAATGGTATTCAATGAAGACAGAAATATCCCATGTGGGCCTTTAAAATGTTTTCCATTAGATTGAGCCATATGAAATGGACTCTTTTTAGGATAAATATAGTTAAATATTGGTAATTTCATATGCTTCAACCTACAAGTGACATATCCTTTAAAAAATCTCAGAATACATTTTCAAGCCTCTTAAATTAAAAAAATAAACTTTTATAAAACAACTATTATAATGCAGAACTTGAAAAGGTATCCTAATTAATACAAATCAAGTTGGAGGACCAACATTATCTACATATATTTAGATATTTAAATACCTAGGAATAATGTAAAAACCAAGCTGGCTTCTATATACCAAAACGATGCAAATAAATTTTCAGGGGTTACTATCAATTTATATCATCCACTCTGTGACTTTGCAAAGTACAGCTTTATTTCTGAAAAGGTATCCAAAGAACTAATAGCACCCAATACTATGCGGTATATTCAACTGGTGCTATACCCTGTTGCACACCATTCCTTTTCCAGTAATTGAAGCTCGCTCATCCTATAACATGCATCAAAGAGCACACAAAAGCATGCTGAACCTTATGAGTGATGTTCCAGGCATCACAAGTGATCTTGAATTGTTTAGCCTCTTAGCTCCAAACCCTTGATTTCATGCCCACTTGTAGCTCATACTGTGACTTTGCAAAAAATTACAAAAAGGAGATTGGGGGGGGGGGGCAAGGGAATTATAGAAAGCGTGCCTTCCTCTAGAGTCCAGACTGACTGTAGACTAGAGCTAGGACTCTTGGGTGGGAAGTCTAATTTGCCATTTTAGATAAGCACCATTCTGTAGGGCATAAGCTGCATAATTGGTGGGCAGGCAGGCGGCTCTGGCTAGCTCCTCTGAAATCTGAGGTTTGCATAAATTCTTCTTCCACATTTTAGATCATAAACTTTCAGTATTATTTCTGGGATGATTTAATCCTCCATCCTCCAACCTTGACTCCCTGAAGATAAGATCAGAAATAGGAACTTTGGGCATCTTGAATTAAAGATAGTTTGCATTTCTAAACTATGTGATGTAATATCATTGGAGAAAACTATCCTTGTCTTGTTGCAATATCGTGTTCACAGCAGCCAGTTTGCTACTGCTGGGTTTTCTACAATCTACACCAAGCAAACTCAAAAGCACACTAATTTTTCCATATATTATTTAGGGGAGGTACACTACTAGAATAACATACTTAAATATTAGATAATAAAAACAGAAGTCATCAGGTCAGCATTTTCCTTAATTATATTTTGCAAATCACTACACAATAAAAGCTCTGCAAGAGTGATTCCATAGATAGGTGAGTAAGAGGTAGCATATTAATATTTTGGAGAGGTCCTGATTAAAGAAATGCATTTACTGTGTTCAACCCAGAATTTCCGAAAGGCATTTGACAACAGCACTAATTCTTCCTACACACACACACACACACACACACACACACACACACCACATACGTGCATTATATGAACTGGGCTTTCATCCAATTAAAGGAAAGAACCATAAAATAGCATTAAGTTAGCTGTCATCCACCCCAAGACTAATAAATCAGTGCAAGTTATGTTAACCTTTCTGAGCTAAATTTCTCCATATAAATTAGTAGCAAAATTGCTACCTATCAAGTGTTTATGTAGATAAAGTTCTTCATTCTTTCTTACAGGTTAACTAGGAGTGGTGAGAATGGTAGTAGTTAATGACCAAGGAAGAAATGCAAGATCATGAGTAAATACGAAATGCAGCATTATGAACAGGTCCTTTTTTAAAATTATAACTAGCGTATATTTTCTTTGAAAATACTATTTAAGTCAAGCAACCAATATTTGTGGGGTTTCTCTTGTCTCAGAGCTTCGCCTTTGACCTATGCTTAGAGAAGGACAAGGTCTCATAAGAGACTGGCTCCTGGGAGGATGGAATGATTGGATTTGCCTATTTTCCCAGTATTGTCTCCTTTTTTAGCCTCCTTTTCTGGTGTTCCTTTTCTGTACTACTGCTAGCACACAAGATCATTATGGGTGCTTCACAGACACATTACGAACATTGCAAATAGCTAAATGTTTGTTTAAGATATATCATAAAAAACTATAGCTATAGCGGGACAAAACCATAGCAGAACCATAAACTACAATCCAGCAAAACCATAATTTTATAGACATTCTAATTCAGAATGAGACTAATTTAAAAAAGAGGAGAAAAAGCAAAATTAAAGAAAAATGTAATGAAGACTAGAAAAAAACACATATTCAAAAACCATGCAGATTGAATGCAAATGATTAAAACTTAGAAAATATTGCTCTATAACAACTCATAGAGCAGATCACTATCATATCTGCTTCAGAGGCAAAGAAGCCAAATCTCTGGAGAAGGAAAATAAAGTGCCCAATGCTTGCCAGCAACCGGCTCAGCTAAAATTTGAACTCAGGCTTTCTGACTCCAAAGCCTGTGTGTTTAAATAATAATACTTCACATGCTGCCTCACCACTTTGAGAGTCTCCTCAGGTATGCCTTTTCTGAAGCCTGAAAAAAACAGAATCTTGCTTTATTTAGACACCTCCTCTCATCCCTCTTGGACCACTTCAAGGCCCATTTGCATGGTATGTACATACCTCCACCTTCAGAATTCCCATAATACTACAGTGCTTCGATCATTCTACCTGTCTCCATGATTTATCTACCATTAGCCGAGGAATTCACAAGGGGCTTAGAATCAAATGGGAATGAAGTACAGTCAGTCTCTACTTTCGTGGATTTTATAATCTTGTGAAAGAAACAGGGATATTTTTTTAAAAATCCCACAAACAGAAAATTGAAATATAAGCTACAATAGATAGTTACGTAGTTTTAAGATGAAATAGATGGACAGGCAGGGAGATCATGAAATAATTGACTAAAGTGATGCTGAAGCTGAGACTGAACGAACAGAAGGTATTAATTAAATGAACTGGCAAGGAGTGGAGAAAAGTATTCAGCCAGAGAAAAAACATATACAGAGAACCTGTAAGTGGAAAAAGCAAAGGGGATTTAAACAAAACAAATAAGGCCCAATTGCTGAAGTACAGGGAGTTCGAGGAGGGTTCGTGAGAAGAGAGGTAAGTGTGATTCACGTGGAGGCATTTTTGTTTTGCAGCATTATTTTCTACTTCACACCCAAAAATCTTGTTTACTCCTAATGACAAACTGCCTAAAAAAAGATCTCCTCCATGGGGACTACCGCAATGATAGGCACCAGAGACATTCAACGAGTCGATATTAAAAATCAAGTACAGGACTACTACATGACATGAATGGCTTCAGTCTAAACCAACAGAGTCTGTGTTAAAATTTTGGACAGTGTTTTTACCAAGCAGATTTCCAGGAAACACAACCCTGGGCTTAAGACAGGAAGACCTCTTGACCATCATCACATCTACCCGGAGTGAGAGGATATTCATTTCATCATTGTGGTGACATCGCCACAGAGGCATGTTCTGCAGGTTACTGGATCACAGTGGGAAAAGAAGCCTCTTGGCTTCACCTTGCTTTCTGTTTGCATTTCATCAATGTTACAGCAGAAATATATGTCAAACCCAAGCTACAACCAGTCCATCAACTTCACCTTCTGGCAGGTGCTGGAGAAAATACACGGCAATTTTCTGTGTCCTCTTTTCTGTGAACACATAAGCTTCTACCATCAGCCTTGATTCTAAGCCCATTACCAGAAGTAACAGGATGCAGGGACCCTCACGTTATTTACCCATGCACACTAGTGTCCTAGATTTGAGCGTCTTGCACAGTGTTTTCTTCTAAATCACTATCCAGATTATCATGTACTGATTCTTTGTGAAAAGAAGACTAATTCTACAATGATCCAAATTTACAATGATCCAAATTATGTTTATGTATGAACTATAAAAAAAGATTGATTTCAAGTCCTAATGGTGATTTCATAAGTAAAAGCTTTAGATTACAATGTCTAGTTACCATATATGGTTAATGTCATTTAAATTCTATCTCTGAATTCTACTTGAATTCTTGATCTGTATCTAAACTTACTGACTAAACATATTTGAAGTATCATTAGGAATAATGATATAACTTTAGTGATTCTTGAATACAGTTCTATATGAATAATTTTATTTTAATGCCAACTGATTATTATGTAATTGGTATGTTCTGGTTCATATCCATTATGCATTCCTGGAGGGAAGATACTATAATTATGATCAGAAAAAAATATTATGGAAAATATCTTTCATTGAAAAATCATTCAGACACATACACAATAATAGTGTGTTAAGATTTATACATACATCTACATATGTAAACTTTTCTTTGTACTTTTCAGAATGCCAGTTTCTTCCAAAAGCAAGAAGATGCAGTTTAAACTAAAACAAAACTTTACTTTGGAGTTCCAGCCAAGACTGAAGTGTAGGTGGGAACCCTCTACTTCCTCGCACAACCAAAAAGAGGATAACAACCAATCTGAAATTAATAAACAACAAAAAGCCCCAGAAAATCAAACTGCAGGGAACTCCAACAACAAAGGAATTAAAGAAAAAATCAACCAGAACAACCAGACGGGTGAGGCCACTGGCCAAGCGGGCTGACTCACAAAAACCACGCAACGCGATGGACCTTAGGCGTTGGGCTGGCTACCAAACTCAGCTGGCTGCACAGGAGGGGCTGACTTAAGGGGACTCAGAGTTGACAGTGCGCTATGGGGGTTGCAGATGTAGACGAAGTTCCCAGTCTCACACAAGAACCCAAGTCCATTGAAAAGTGAGCTGGAGATGAGCAGGCGAGCTGCACTGTTCCCTCTCTGCCCACTCCCCACCCACAGGCAGTGCTGCAGGGCAGCAGGGAGGGTTGCCCAGCCTGGGTGAACACCTAAGGCCCTGTCTCCTTACAGCCTATCAGCTGCCCCAAGACAAAGAAATATGGTCCAAATGAAAGAACAGGGTAAAACCTCAGAAAGAGAGGTAAGCGAGGAGGAGATCGCCAACCTATCTGAAGTAAAATTTAAAGCCCAAGTAATCAAAATGCTCATAGATCTGATTGAGTTTGGTCAAAAAATAAAAAACAAATGAAGGACACCCGAAGTGAAATAAAGTAGAATGTTCAGGGAACCAACAGTGACAGGAAGGAAACCAGGACTCAAAGGAACGATTTGGAACAAAAGGAAAAAATAAACATCCATCCAGAAAATGAAGAAACAAGAATTTGAAAAAATGAAAAGACCCTTACAAACCTCTGGGACAACCTGAGATGTTCTGATATCTGAATTATAGGGGTGCCAGCAGGAGAAGAGGAAGACCAAGAAATTGCAAACTTATTTGAACAAATAATGAAGGAAAACTCCCCCAATCTGGCTAAGGAAATAGACTTCCAGAAAGCCCAGAGAATCCCAAAGAAGTTGGATCCAAAGAGGAACACACCAAGACACATCATCATTAAGTTACCCAAGATTAAATATAAAGAGAGAATCCTAAAAGAAGCAAGAGGAAAGGAGAGACTTACCTACAAAGGAGTTCCCATTAGACTATCAGCTGATTTCTCAAAACAAACCTTGCAGGCAAGAAGGGGCTAGGAAGAAGTATTTGAAGTCCTGAAAGGCAAGGACCTACATCCAAAATTGCTCCATCCAGCAAAACCAGCATTTAGAATGGAAGGGCAGGTAAAGTGCTTCCCAGATAAGGTCAAGTTAAAGGAGTTCATTATCATCAAGCCCTTATTATATGAAATGTTAAAGGGACTTATCTAAGAAAAAGAAGATAAAAATATGAACAGAAAAATAACAACAAACTCACAACTATCAACAAATGAACCTAAAAGGAAAAAAAAAACAACAAAAATAAAAACTAAGCGAAAAACCAGAACAGAAACAGAATCAGAGAAATGGACATCACATGGAGGGATTTCAGTGGGAGGGGGAAGGGAGGAATAGGGGGTATAGAGAACCAATCCACATGGCAATGGTGAGTTGTAGCCCAGCCTCTGATTTGGAAAACCGGTGGGAGCAGGTTGGCACATGGGAACCAGGCCCACAGACCAGTTTTCCTCTGGGGAACCAGGCCTGCATTGTGCCTCGGCTGTTTTGAGGCTTGCTTTTTGCTAATACTCCCTCACCCTGAATGGAGGCAGCCAAGGTTTACTGCCTATCTTTAAAGTAACTTCCTAAAGTCTACACTAAACCTCCCAAGGATAGAGTGTAATCAGTTCAACCCCTTTACCCATTGCACTGCAAACATCCTTTTCTTTGTAGTAATTAGCAACATCCTCTCCTTTGTTATCTGTAGAAGATAATCCCCTAAAGCGAACCTGTGCATAGTAAACGAAGACTATCTGCGATGTACTGTGCACAGAAAAGAAATAAAAGCCTGTCCAGGCAGAGATCAGGGCCCTTTCTCACTTAGAGAGTGCCTGTATGGTCCCTTTTCTCCACAGGACTCCGTAGTCCGTGTGAATTTGTTCATCACAGCCACAACACACAAACCCAGCTGGCCAAAGTCCGCATCAAAGGTACAGGGAAGAAGAAGCACGGTTAGTAGGCTAAGATAGATGGGGAGAGATAAAAAATGGCATGGGAAACAGAGGACTCAGAGAACTTGAGAAAAAGAAATGGGGGGAACGCTAGAGGGTTGGGGGGCAGGGGGAAGGGGGAATAGAGAGGGGAAGTTGGGAAAACAGTAATAGCATAATCAATAACATATACTTTTAAAAAACTTAAAAACTTTAATTTCATTTAAAACAACTAACACGTGGACAACAGGATCCTTCACTTACATCCGAATGCCAAACCCACTGGGCAAAGGCCAGGAGGCAGTCCATTTCTTGCAAGCTCAACATCTCGCCACACTGCCATTCCTGGGCTCTCACATACTTCAAATTGGTTTGCTCACAAATCCTCTAGTTTTGCTAAGGAACAATAAATCTCTCAAGCTTTGTGCTTCATATACAGCTAAAGAAACATTTTCTTGACTTATGGAGGTAAAAAATCAAGTAGAAACAAATTTAAAGGAAGAGAAAAATACAACAAACCGAATGCTAAGCATATAAACAGCTTCGGCACCAACTGATTGTGATGGCATATCTGAGGGACTAACATTCATTGAAAAGCTCTCCCACCCTGTCTCTCTGTCTCTCTGTCTCTCTGTCTGTCTCTGTCTCCCTCTCTGCAGTTACCTGACAGAAGTCCTTGCCCACCTAAGTCAGGATTAGTCAGTATTGCAAAATCATTAATCATCACTAAAGGCAGGGGGTGGGGGACTCCTACTTACACCTCTTCATAAACCATACATAAGTTTTCTGTTGCTGCTATAACACATTTCTACAAATTTTGTAACTTAAAACAAGTTCATTCTCTTGCAATTCTGGAGATTCAGAAGTCGGACATCAGTTTCACTGAGCTAAAGCCAAGGTGCCAATGGTGTTGCTTACTTGGAGGGTAGGCTCTAGGGGTGAACCCATTTTCTTGCGTTTTCCAGCTTCCAGAACTGCATTTCTAAAACTCCTGGGCTCCTGGCTCCCTTCTGCACATTTGCAGCCAGCTGTGAGGTATCTCTATGTTCCCTGACTGCTTCTCTGGTCTTCCGGCACATGGTCTTCTCTTCTGCAGCGCAATCTCCCTATCTCAAGATTACATCTACAAAACCTCTTTTGCTCAGAAGGTAACATTTACGGGTTTCAGGGGGTAGGATCTCGATGTCTATCATAGGCAGAGGAGTGGAATCTCTACTTGCACCTCTCCAACTTCTGTCTATCATGATTTAACATCTCTCCTTGGTAGCCCACTGATAACAAGAGTAAACAGAAAGTATCTGCTTAGTTTCTTTAGCTATCTGCCCCATGGCATTTCCCTTTTCTTTGGGTCAATTGGGCTTTTTTAAAATCTCTCACTGCTGCAGAGGGGCCAAGTTTAAATGGGCCTCCTCCTTATCTGAGTCTTCTAGTGTCCACAACAAGCATAGACAGTTTTCTCATTCCACCTGGTCATAATCTCAATCCTAGGTCATCTTCAAGTGCAGCAATAATATTTTCTGTTAGAACCAGAGGGCGTGGTGGAGGTTCTAAGGGTCAGGTAGTTCATTTCTTTAATGGTGGTTAGATTTCTCTTCAAAATATCTATCACAAAGTTCTTGAAAGCAAAATATTCAGTCTGAGAGTTTCAGATAGATAAACACCACCATTTAACACATCTTAAAGGAATCTGGTGTCAAGTGTCCTTTGAATCTCTAGGTAATTAATCCTCAAATCCAGCCTAATTAGAGTGTGTGTGTGTGTGTGTGTGTGTGTGAGAGAGAGAGAGAGAGAGAGAGAGAGAAAACTTCTGTTGACTGAATCTGCCTTCCCAGGACTCAAGACCTAGGTTGCTTGTTGTTATATAGCAGCATGGATTAAATCAAGTAGGTGCTTCTCTCTGTTGAAAGATGCTCTGAGAGGTACATTAAAATTTTCAAGAGTTTATTTGAGCAAACACAGATTTGTACTGGGCGTCACCCAACCAAAAGTGGGTGGAGTGCTCTTCTGACAAACGCTAGCATCCAGGCTATAGTAGTCTGAGGCAAAGCAAGGAAAATACTTGACTGATTATGGTTTAAGCTGCTGCCTTATTTGAAAAAGCCTACTTGGGAGATTGTAACTGGTTGTTCTTAAATTTCTTTTTCTCAGATATAAGGGCATTCACAGGAATTGACTCTGGCTCAGGTTTCGGTTTGCTCGTGTAGGCAGCCAAGGCATTAGAGCCACCTGAGTCCAATGGCCTCCTTGTGTAAACACTTCAGTATCTCCAAAAACACTCCCCGTTAAAAGATATCCTGAAATAAAGGGAAAGAAACTGGACTATTTTTTGTTTGGTATCTCTTGATTGGTGTTTCTCAAGAAATAATTTTCTGATGTCAAGGTTTAGTTTGACTATCTTTCTACTCTCCAACCCCAGAACAACACAGAGAGTTTCCTTTGGCTGCACAATTAACCAGATTGATTGACTAACTTCTGACTGACACAGTTTTAATTAAAAAGCTGTGATCACTCAGCATTGGCCTTAGTAATGAGAGGAAACACACAAACAAAAATTTATCAAGAAATTGTATTCAAAATCTCATAAGGAGTTATATGAATTACATACAGGCGCATCCACCTCAAAAATAGGAGTTCTATTCCAGGAGATGCCTTTTGAAACAGTCACCAGGAAGTTCAAAGAATAGAGTTTGCACTTTCATATAGCTTGACACACTAAAATTCCACTGGGTTATGTGAGAGGTTTATCACTCTGAGGATAAGCCCATGTGAGAAAACTCTTCTCTTGTTCCTTGTCTGCCACACAGTGAATGCTCAAAAATGTAGTTATTATTAACGTGAATTAAATTTAGTTTAAGACTCTTGAGGAAAAAAACCAAAAAGAGAGCAAAGCTGGATTAGAAATGCATAGTTTAAAAAGAGAGCAGCACAACAAGTAGGTATAACAGAAAGAATACACTTGAGGCTATGATTGATCATCAAATGCAATAAGAACATTCAAGTGAAATAAAGTTTTATAATATAAACCATTTACCAAAGGGAGAAGAGCCAAGAACAAAATTTATTGCTTGTTTTCACTTGAAATTGTTTAAAACAAGGAATTAGGCTCTATTTTTTTAAGAAATCCTCTGAATAATATGTCCAAGTCAAAATGAAGCTTGTTTTCCTTATTTTAGTGTCTCTCATCTCCACATGAGAAAAAATTACCTGGTGAAATAAAATCCCCAGATGAAAGCTTATTAAGAGTTTAAATTAAAAACTTTGGCCATGGCTGCTATAGACTAACTCGTCCTCCTCAAGAATTTTTAATATTATTTTTTCAATATTATTTAAAGCTAGAATGGCATGGTATATGTGCATACATGCCATATTTATGTTCCATGAGCATATAATTTTCTGTTCTGAAGAGCAGATAAATGTTCAATAGAATTTGATAAGCTGTTTATACAATCATGTTCGGAATAGCAGGGCCTCAACTCTGAGTTTTCATCATACACTCCGGTCCTGTATGTTCCATGCTGGAGCAGAAGTGGAGAAAATCTGCTACCACACAACTGCATTACCTTAGCTCCTGCAGAGGCAGCATGCGCACTGGAGCTCCTTTCATATAGAACAATGATGGATTTAATTTCCAATATAGCTGTACGACAAAACATCGAGTTGATGACAATTAGTCTCAGGAATCAGGCAAAACTAAATTTGAACTCAAGCTTTACC
>PVKM010049684.1:0-10889 GCA_004027735.1 Carollia perspicillata
AAATTATAGGCCAATATCTCTGATAAACATAGATGATAAATCCTCAACAACATATTAGCAAACCAAATACAGTAATGCATGAAAAAGATCATACACCATGATCACATTGGACTTATTTCAGGAATAATGGCTTGGTACATCATATGCAAATCAACAAATGAAATTTCCCACATAAACAAAATGAAGGATGAAAACCACATGATCATATCAATAGAAGCAGAAAAAGCTTTTGATAAAATCCAGCATGGCTGTATGATCAAAACTCTCGGCAAGGTCAGAATAGAGGGAAGAGACGCCAGAATAATAAAGGCCATATATGACAAATGCACTTCCAACACAATACTCGATGGGTCAACTTTAGAATCATTCCCCTTAAGATTTGGAATAAGAAAGGGATGTCTGCTGTCACCTCGTATACAACATAGTAAAGGAAGTCCTAGCCAGTCAGACAAGAAGAAGAAATAAAAGGTGTTCAAGGAAGGAAGTGGAAAGAGGAAGAGGAAGAGGAAAGGCAGAGGAAGAGGAAGAGGAAGGATGGAAAAATAGGGAAGAGGAGGGAAGGAAGAGGGAAGGAAGAGGAAAAACTGTGTGTAAAGGAAGAGGAAAAACTGTCTCTACTTGTACATGGCATGATACTATACACTGAGAACCCCAAAAATTCCACTAAGAAACTACTAGAACTGATCAATGAATTCAGCATATTAGTATGATGCAAAATTAATATCCAAAAATCAGTTGTATTTTTATATGACAATAACAAACTAACAAAAGGAAAATTAAGATAACAATCCCATTCACAATTGTTTCAAAAAGAAAAAATATACCTAGGGATAAACCTAATCAAGAATGTAAAAGACATATGCATGGAAAATTATATGACATGGAAAAAAGTAATTAAAGAAGAAAGAAATTAGTGGAAACACATATCATGTTAGTGGTTAGGAAGACTTAACATCACTGAAAACAGGAAATTTCAGAGGACTATGCTTGAATAGCAATAAAAATATACATATAGAGAAAAATACCCATTTTAATTATAAGAAGAATTCAACGCTAACTTTTTTGGTATGAAAAAATGTCTTGTTTAATACCAAGCTGTTGAAATTGGCCATTCATTTCATAAGTTCAGAAAGCCTCCAAAATGTACAACTTATGTGTTATTTTATTACCTTTTTTTAATCTGGCAAAATACATATTAACAAGAAATGAGTGTTTCAATGTTATTTTTAGTATATTCTTAGCAGACAAATTGATACATGTAGTTGAACTTGCAAGACACTGTACTCTTTGTTACTATAAGAAATATTGATTCTTATTTCCTATGGAGTAGTCTAGATCACTAAGTATATTATGATCTATAATAAAACTTAGTTTTAAACTTTTAAAAAATGCCTCTACTACTCAAAGCAACCTATAGATTCAATGTTCTTCCTATCAGGACACCAATAGTGTTTTTCAAAGAACTAGAATGAATATTTCAAAAAGATATTTGGAACCACAAAAGGCCCTGCATGCCAACAGCAATCCTGACAAAGTGGACCAAAGTTGGAGGAATCACACTACCTAATATCACACTATACTACAAGGCCATAGTACTCAAAACAGCCTGGTAGAGGCACAAATGCAGACACAGAAAGAAAAGGAACAGACTGGAGACATCAGAAATAAAGCCACATCATTTTAGTCAATTACTATTCCACAGAGGAAGCAAACACATGAGCTAAAGACAGTTCATTCAATACACAGTGTTAGGAAATTGGAAGATCCATGAAGAAAGATACAACCACACCACCTTCTTACACCACACACAAGAGTAAATCCCAGATGGATCAAGGACTTAAATGTAAGACATGCAAGCATAAGAATCCTAGAGGAAAACAGGCAGCAAAATTGTGGATATTGCTTGTAGAAATATGTTTTTGGATATATCTCCCTAGGCTAGGGAAACAACAAAAACAAACAAAAAAAATAGACAAATGAGACTACATCAAACTAAAATGCAAACTGTTTGCACAGCAACAGAAATTGTCAAAATAGAAAGATTAGTCACAAATCGTAGAACACATTGGCCAATACATGTGATAAGGGGTTAATATTCGAAATTTATAAAATACATATAAAACTCAACATCAAGAATAAAATCAACAAACCAATTAAAAAATGGGTAAAGGACCTGAATAGACCCTTCTCCAAAGAGGGACATACAGATTGCCAAGAGACATATGAAAAGATGCTCATCATCACTAATGACCAGAGAAACACACATTAAAACCACAATGATGTACTATCCTACACATGGGAGAATGGCTATCATCAATAAATCAACATCTGCAGGTGAAAGAGAACTCTTCTTCATTGTTGTTGGGAATGCAGACTAGTGCAGCCACAGTGCAAAGCATTGTGGATATACCTCAAAAATTAAATATGGATCTGCCTTTTTGCCCAGTAACCCAATCTGGGAATATAACTGAAGGAACCCAAAACATTAACTCAAAAGAACATAAACATCCCTATGTTTATTGCATGTCATTTACAATTGCCAAGATAAGACAAATGGATAAGTTAATTATGGGACATTTACAGAATGGAATGATACTTGTTCATGAAAGAGAAAAGAATTACCTTTTTTGGTGCAGAGAGATGCTTAGGGGAATACATATTGCTTCCTTGCACAATCAAAGCAAGAACAACAAGTTTTAAAAATATAAAAACCAGAACTGGAACAAAATGAAACTGTATGGAAGTCTGACAACCAAGGAGTTAAAGAGGAAACATTCATCCACACTGTACCACAACACATCGACATGGGTTGCCCCACCTAGAAAATACCTAATGCTCTGCCCCTTACAACATAAAAGGTACACCAAGACAAATAAATGTGGTTCAAATGAAAGAACAGATAAAAATTACAGAAAAAGAACTAAGCAACAAAGAGATAGCTAACTGATCTAGATACAGAGTTCAAAACACTGGTAATCAGGATGCTCACCAAAATGACTGACTATGGTTGCAAAATAGAGGAAAAGTGCAAGATATAAAAAGTAAAATAAAGAAAACTATACAGGGAACCAACCATGAAGGGAAGAAAAACAGGACTGAAGTCAATGATTTGGAGCAGAAAGAACAAATGAACATTCAGTGTGAACAGAATGAAACAAGAATTCAAAGAAATGAGGAGAGGCTTAGGGACCTGGGGGACAACTCTAAAAGTTCCAGCATCCCAATTATACGGGTACCAGAAGGAGAAGAAGAAGAAATTGAAAACTCTTTGAAAACATAATGAAGTAGAATATCCTTAATATTGCAAAGGAAATAGACTTCTAAGACGTCCAGGATGCTCAGAAAATCCTGAAGAAGGTGGACACAAGGAAGCACACACCAAGGCACAACATAATCATATTACCCAGATAAAATATATATGTAAGGAGAGAATCTTAAAAGCAGCAAGAGAAAAGGAGACACTTACGTACAAAGGTGTTCCCATAAGACTATCAGCTGATCTCTCAATAGAATCCTTGAAGGCAAGAATGGGCTGGAAATAAGTATTTGAAGTCATGAAAGGCAAGAACCTACATCCAAGATTACTCTATCCAACAAAGCTAATATTTAGAAAGAAAGGGAAGATAAAGTGCTACCTGAATAAGGTCAAGTTCAAAGAGTTCATCATCACCAAGCCATGGTTATACCACATGTTAAAGGGCCTTATCTAAGAAAATGAGGAATATCAAAACTATGAACAGTAAAATGTCAACAAACTCACAAGCATCAACAAATGAAACTATAAAACAAAAAAGAAAACTAAGTAGAGATTTAAAACAGGAACAGAATCACAGAAATGGAGATCACCTGGAAGGTTTATCCGCAGGTAAGGTGAAGGGGGGAATGGGGTAAAGGTATAGGGAATAAGAAGCATAAATGGTACATAGAAAATAAAGAGGGGGTGGATAAGAATAATATAGGTATTGAAGAACCCAAAGAACTTACATGTATGACCCATGGCCATGAACTAAGGAGAGGAAAGGCTGTTAGGAACTGGATGCAGAGTGTAGGGTAATCAAGGAGAGAAGAAATAGGACAACTGTAATAGAATAATCAATAAAATGTACTTTAGAGAAACATTGTTTTTGCTCCACAGGGTCTCTTGAAATATCATGTGAATTAAGAACAATAATTTTATTACTTTAGAAAATACCATTAGGATTACAATGTGTTATATTGCCTCTGTAGTTTTGTACAATATGGACAGTTTAACAACACTGATCTTGAAAACTATGATTTTGTTCCTAGAGTGTGGATTTTGGAAGAAGCAGTGGCTGTGTTTTGTTTTCCCCTATGATATATTCATGCTCAGCACTCTACAGGGTTTGTTACTACTTTCACAGCTCAATTAAAACTCCCTGAGGTAAGAACAGGACAGGGATTTTGAGATATTAGATGCAGAAATTGTGAAAGGAGATTAAGAGAGCTAGACTACTTGAGTGAAGTGGAAAAATATCTAGTAAATATAATCTTCCAAAACCGAATCAAGAAGAAGCAGAGAGCCTGAACAGAATAATAACAGCTAATGAATTTGAAGCAGCAATCAAAAAACTCCCAGCACACAAAATCTCTGGAGTGGATATTCTCACAGGAGAATTTTACAAAACATTTAAAGAAGAGGTACCCCTCTCCTTCTCTGACAATTCCGAAGTATTCAAGACTCCCAAAGTCTTTTTTAAAAACTAACAACAGTTAATATGAAATTATGGTAAGAATTCTTATAATATCAAGTATAACTTATGTGATATTATTTTACCCTTTATAGATACTAATAAATCTACTAATATAATGGCAAAACTATGATGAAACATTAAATAGCCATTACAATAATGTTTCTGAGGAATATTTACTTTCTTTTTCTTTCACTGTTCTTTTCTTATTGTTGTTCAAGTACAACTGTCTCCATTTTCTCCCACCACGCCCCTCATACCTCACCTATCTCCACCTTCCACCCTCGAATCCACCCCTTTGCTTTGTCCGTGTGTCTTTTCCACATGTTCCTTGATGCTCCCCCCCATCAACCCCATTCCCTGTACTGTCCCCTACTATCCCTCTCCCCCTCCTCTCTCTTTACTGTCAGATTGCTCTTTATTTCAAGGTCTCTGGTTGTATTTTGCTTCTTTGTTTTGTTGTTGTTGTTGTTGTTGTTGTTGTTGTTTAGACTGCTTTCTTGGTTGAGATCATATGGTATTTGTCTTTTGCCACATGGCTTGTTTTACTTACTATAATGTATTCTAGTTCCATCCATGCTCTCACAAAGGGTAGAATCTCCTTCTTTCTTCTGTTAGTATTCCATTGGGTAAATGTTCCACAGTTTAGACCATCCCATTAAGAATGTAATTGCATTTTGGAGATTGATGACCCTTTATCTGGCCTTTTGAAACATATACATAAGTGTTTTTCAAAGCTTTTTGCCAGTGTTAAGAACCAAAGACTATCTGTCTCAAATGCCTGCACCCATTACTTTGAATTTCACTCTCCCTGGTGCTCCTGTGCCCTAAGACTGAGGAAGAATAGAAGCCTACTTTTGTTGAGGAAATTTTCAGTCAAAACATAAAAGGGCCTACTCTGAGGATTTTATGAAAAGGTTTGCTTTTTCTTTTGTGTAAAGCCAATTAGCAAACAGAGATGCCCGTGCTTCCTTCTGTTGTTAAAATAGCCCCAGACTTTGTATCAGGGGTATTGAGTTTTGCCTCTCTGCCCTAACACATGGTCTGTAATACAGGCTTACCTTTATTTTCAAACTTATTTAATGCAAACTGATTTTTTGAACTTATGTTCTTTTTGATAATTTATTTACTTCAGTTTTTCAATTACACTAAATCTAGGGATTGAAAATTAGAGTTTGTCTTCTCAAACTCCCCATAATGCATATCCCACACCAAGTGCCAACTTATCCTCCATCTGCCACTCTCTATTAAACTGTGTTGAGCTCATTGAAATTAGTCATTCTTTTTTATTTTCATTTTTATTGGGATAAAATACACATGAATGCAACTTGCCATTGTGATCATTTTTACACGCACAATATTTTTGCAGTTAAGTACATTTATAATGTTACGTATTCATAAGCACTATTTATTTCCAATGTGATTTTATCGCTTAAGCATTTTAGGGCAATCTGAAATTTTCAGATATTTTACTCAATTTATAATTAAACCACACTAACTAAAACACAATCATTGTAACTGGTTTGTAACACTACACCTGAAAATGATATGGTTTTTATTTTATTTGTTTACTTGTTTTCGTTGTCGACTTTCTAACTGATGCCTTACTTTTTCCCTTCTGGTCCCATCTCTACACAGTTCCCACATCTTTCCTGTGGCCATCACTACATTTTTTCTGGGTCTATGTGATATGTATACATATTCTTCAGTTACTTCTATCACCTTCTTTCCTCCAGTTCCTCCTCCCTTTCTTTCTGACTGCTGTCAGACTTTTCCATGTACTTGTGCCTTTGTTTCTATTTTGTTTATTAGCTTCCACAAATCAGTGAGATCATATGGTATTTGTTTTTTCTGACTGTCTTATTACACATATGATAACATAAGTATATTCTAAGTATTTTCAAACATGTATTCACAAAATAGGTAATCTCAGAAATGTGGTTACTGATCACAAGAGAGTTTTATTTTTATTTTTATGAAGAAACCCCAGATTGTTTCTCACAGTAGCTACACCCATATGCATAGTCACTCTGAGCCCTTTTTTATATATCTGTTGGTCATCTGCATGTCCTCTTTGCAGAACTGTCTGTTCAGGACATGTGCCCATTTTTTAAACTGCTTGTTTGTCTTTCTGATGTTGAGGTGTATAAATTCCTTATGTAGCTTTAAAATCGATCCCTTATCTAATATATCATTGCCAAATATGTTTATCCATACAGTGGGTCCTCTTTTTATTTTGTTAATGGTTTCTTTCACTGAGGAGAAGGGTTTCCATTTGATGTAATTTAATTTTTTTTCTTTCTTGTCTTTGTCCTATGAGACATACCAGAGAAAGTGTTGCTATGGAGATATCTGACACTTTACTGCCTATGTTTTCTTCTATGATATTTATGTCTTTGCAACTTTCATTAAAGTCTTTTGTCCATTTTGAGTTTATTTTCTGTCATATAAGTTAGTGACTTATTATCATGTTTTTGCATGTACCTGTTCACTTTTCCCAACACCATTTTTAAAGAACTATCTTCACTCCATTGTATGCTTTTGTCTTCTTTATGAAATATTAGTCTTTCCCATACATGTGGGTTAATTTCTAGGCTCTCTCTTCTGTTTCATTAATTCATCCGTCTGCTCCTATGATGGTACATCCCTGTTTCAATTAAAATATCCTTGTACTGTAGTTTCATGTAGTTTCATATTGTAATCTCTCCAACTTTGTTGGTTTTTTTTTCAAGCTTTCTAAAGCCATTGGGTTCTTTCACTTTTGGTTTTATATACATTTTTAGAATATATAGTATAGAACTGTGAGAGATTCCATTGTTGTTGAAATAATAATTGCATCAAATCTGTACTCAGATTGCTCTGGGTAGCCTGGGCATTTACATCCTGTTAATTTTCCTATTACATGGACATTGTATATGCATCCTGATATTTGTAACTTTCCTTAATCAATGTTCCTTGCTTTCTCAATGCCCCCTAGCTTTCAAGTACAGGTATTTACCTCCTTGGTTACATTTTTTCTGGTTCCTTAGATTTTTCCTGTTGTTGTTTCTGTTGTTCCAATACAGAATGGGGTTGTTTTTTAGTTTTTCTTTCTGGTAGTTTATTATTGTTCAATAGAGTCATTACCAATTTCAGAATATTAATTTTGTATTCTGCTACTTTGCTGAGTTTATTTATTTGATCTAGATTATTTTGAAGGAGCTGGAAGGTTTTCTATTTATGTCATCATATAATGTGCACATCATGAGGTCAGAGGCAAGGTCCAACCCTCTCTTTATATGTTGTCACCTCAACAAAGGCAACCACTTTTCTACAGAGGGGAGGACTATCCTCAGATGACCATTGCAAACTTAACTTTGGACTGTTAGTGGCTGAAATGTCAGAAATTGCAGGGTGTCCCACTCTCTATCTGTCACACCCTCTGTTTCTCCACAGAGCCTGTGAGAGTGCCAACATTCTACCCTGCAACCCCGCAGTCACAGAGCATAAGGACACTGTGCTGCTGGCTGCTACACAGCTGTGAGCTCCTCTCAGGGTTTTACAACAGTGAGAGCCTGAGGCTCTTTAAGAGGATGAAGCTGTCCTAAGTCTACAGATAGACCTTGTAAGGAGAAAGGATGTGGGAATTATCACTCTTATGACACCAAATTGAGAGTTTCTTCAAAGATGAGCCTCTCAAACCTGGTGTCAAATATAAATGATAATATTTTCCTCACCTGTTATTAAACTCTGAAGAAATATTTTGAACTTTTTAAATAGATTAGTTGTGAAAGTGGAAAATGGTTAGAAGATTTGCACTGAGTCAAGGAACTCTGAATAATAAAAGATGACATTGTCATTTCTATTGATTTAAGGTTACATTGTACAGGAGGTCCTACCTTTGGTTGGGCTTAGATGCTCCATCTTTATAGTGTAGGAGTTACCATGTCTCTCAGAGGGCAGGCAGATGTCACGTGATGACCAGTGGGAGCATGTGATGAGCTTGCAGAACTTTAAAGTTCTGTCTGTCCTTTTCCAGGGGACCTGTGGAGAGCACCTGGACACTGTGTGGACAAGAATAAGCTAAAGACACCTATGTGGGTAGTAACACTCATCTCTTTCTCTCCGTTTCACTTCTTTCCCTAAATTCTAACATATTCTTGATTATTTGTATTTATATGACAGTAGGTTTATTTCCATAAGTTTAACACAACTTTGTCCCTTTTATTGATAGACTAAAATTAGAACCATTTGTAATACTAGCAAAGCTATGGTTCAAAGGTCCTAGTTCAAACTGATGCCCAGAGAAATAAAAATAACCTCACTCTTTATGAAGCTAATTTTGACCCAATGTTTACATTGGTATTTCCTGCACAACCAGGTATCACCAAAAACTAGGGTTACTGCAGGTGAGATGTGAGGGTGATGCTTCCTATATTCAAGCGGCTGTTAAAACTCCCCTGTTATGTTTAATGGACAAACCTTCAGCAGAGCAAACTATGTGGTGAATGTCATTTCCTCTTCACTTCAGTAACTAATCAGGACAATGCAAATTACAGCAGCCATGTGGTAGGGTATAGAATGCCCTTGTTTATTTGAATGATGTGGAACAACAACAACCAAAAAAAAAAAAACAATAAAAGGTGAGTGAAGAGATATTTAAATGTACAGCATCCTAGAAGATGAAATCCTGGCTCTGTTCAAGGACTCTCCGCTATTTTGCCCCTGTGCCTATATTTCTAGTAACTGACAGCTCTTTATAAATTGCAGGAAGTGAAGGAGATTCTAACTGGGTCTTGAGTGAAAGAGATTAAGTCACAGTGTAATAGAAGTTAAAATGTAATAGAAGTTAAAGCTGGCACTTTGTTCCGGACCTCTGGTAACTCCCTGCTGGCCCCCAGGCTCCAGACAACCACCTGTTAAGTAGTTGACTCTCTGTCTCCAACTCAGTTAATCTCTTACTATCTCTTTGTCCCAGCCCCAGGCAATTTCCGCCCTCTGCTTCTGTGTCCTTAGCTCCCACTCTCCTGCTCCCTGCTTGTGCTGCAGTGACCCCTCCTCTCCCCACTTTGTTACAAAGGTATTTAACCACCCACCTGACCCCTCCTCAGGTCCCCAAGTTTGGAAGCTGTTTCCTCTGGGCCCACGCATGTAATAAAGGCTTACTCCCTCACCCCAAATTATGTAAGAGTTTGTTTTTCCACAACATTTGTTTCCCTGACCGGGAAACGTCTCACATGAGCAGGCCATTTGCCTCAGGTGAAAGTGGCCGGGGTCAGCGAGGTGGGCCTGGTAACTGCAGGGAAGCGTGCACCCTGGTGATTTCAGGCCCTGAGAAGCTGGGTCCCCCTTATCCTGGACCTCGGGCTGCTCTTTGACCCGGGCTGGTGGGGAAAAATGAACTGAGACCAGGCCGAAGGACGGAAAGGATCTTTTCCCCTTCTCAGGAAGCACCAAATAGGTAAGTGCCCTTGGGACTAGGCCCGAGCATCAGGTCCACTTTAAGGGTGGAAGGGAAGGCTGATCACCTCTCAGGCCATTTGTCCTCAGATTCAGGTAGTGTTTCCCAGCTCGGGAGGGAAAAGTAATAACTTTGGTGTGACTGTGTGTGTATGTTGGTGTGAATGTGTCTGTGATTCCATGGGAAATTTTTCCTATGGAGCATGATTGGGCCCTAAGCTGTGGTTCCTCGGTCTGTCATACAGCATAACGGTTGGGTCTGCTAACCTGGATGACTACTCGGGCAACCTTAGCCAAGAGAGACCCAAGTCCCTTGTGAGAAGAGAGGCTAGGTGGGCATCTGAGTGGTTTCCCTTCAAGGAACACCCTCCCTTTGTTTGTCTGCGCTGACACCAGTCAGGAAACATGGATGGGGGACAGTCTACCATCTTAGACTGCATGCTCAGGAACTTTAACCAGTTCAGGGGACAGGACCCCAGTATGACACCTGGTCAGTTAGAAACTTTCTGTTTCCCAGAATGGCCCACATTCAGAGTAGGCTGGCCCCCTGAGGGAACCCTTAATTTGGCCACTATTAGGGCAGTGCACTTAATAGTGACAGGGAAGCCTGTATGTGTATGTAGATAGTGTATGTGTATCAGTATGTGTATGTAGATAGGTATGTAGATAGGTGTATGTAGATAGTGTATGTGTATCAGTATGTGTATGTAGATAGGTGGCAGGAGTTAGTGCAGGATATGC
>PVKM010049685.1:0-10888 GCA_004027735.1 Carollia perspicillata
CTAGAAGTGTGTAAAAATAAAAACATTAAATACTCAATTGTTAAAACTTGAATTCTGTTATTGTTAGTTTATATTTAGGTTCTGTTTCCTCACACAATCTAAAGCTTAATCTATTTCTGATTTTTCTGTCCATTTTAAGTATAGGAAACAGTATTCCACTTGTCATTGATGCTGAAAGAGATTTTTCACAGAAGACAATCTATTACTAAATAAAGGGCTGGAAATTCAGTGCTTCTGAGGAACATTAAATTGTTGTATTACCTCTTTTGGCAAGAGTTGAGTATCTTAAATCTGTACCTTGAAAACACCTAAAGCATTTATTGCATTGGTCTACATTTTGCTTCTAGAGAACATAAAGGAGAATAACTTGTCTATAAATACTATGCAATGATTTAAATCACGTTTATTTCCATAAAATTTTGGCACCACTGAAACCTCAGCAGGTTTGCAAAACACTGTGCTGTGTCCCTCCAAGCAGGTGTCACTATAAACTGTGTGATGACTCCTGTTTAGGCACTTCTCACTAGGCTGGAGACCCCTTTAGGTTTAGAATCATCTTTCCTTCAAACAAATATACCCAGAAAATATTCTCAGTGAATAACATAAAATGAGGTGCTCAATAAATGTACTGAATGAGTCACTTAACCACAGTGGAATAGGTTGTAGCCTTAGTGGGAGGTTCTTCTATATAAAACACCTAACTGAGTCACAAATATTCACATTACTGGTCAGGATGAAAACGAATAAACTGCCTATCTTGTAAAAAGCACTCAACAGATTTGCATTTCAAAGGAAGCATTGTTGGAGAAATCTAAGATGACAGCCAAGTAGGGAGAAGCCACTCCTGCCTTCTCCCAGGACCAAGCTGAAATTACAACAAAAATATAGAACAAGTGTTCTCAATAATCAACTGAAGATTAGCTGAATAGAAGTGTTGTAACTGAGGATTTACAGAAGAAGCCACACCCACACTGGTAGGAAGGACAGAGATACAAAAAAGGCTGGTTCTATTCCCACAGGTGATGGCCAAGAATCTAAAGGGATATCTCAGCTGCAAAGGTTACTCCTGAGTAGTATGGGTTTCAACCCCACACAGGCTTCCAAGCCCAGAGAACCAGGGCCAGCACAAGGCACCCAAATAACATTTGATTGTGGAAATCAGTGGGGATTCTGCCTAGGTAGGAGACAGAGTCTACTAGAGAAACAGGAGCCCTCTTACACAGGCCAGAACACAAAATCCTGTTCAGAGCCACTTGTCCTGGGCTCTAGTAGAGGGAGAGCAGAGTGGATTAGACTCACATGAGGAAAAACTGGGTGTGTGACTCTGGGGAGAGTGTAATAGGGTAGAGAGTGGGGGTTCCCTGAGAAAAGCAGAGCATATTCCCCACAACCCTTGATTAGGGGAAGGGGGAAGTAGATGGTAAGGCATGTATGATACTTTGTATAACAATGACAGATTAATAGCTGCAACTTTCCTGAAGAGAAGAGGATTGCCACCCAGGATGAAAAGTGTATGTGCCTTTAAGAGAATATGGTGACTGGTGACATAGCCAGAGGAGGTGGATGCCCACCCCGGATGCACCTGTGTCACTGGGAACTCTTGCCCTGACTAAAGACAGTGGCCAAAAGATGATCAAAGATATAGGGGAACTGGCAAAAATGACAGACACTAACCCATCCTAGGAGGGGCTGGATATGAGGTCATGCAGGAAGTTCCCCACTAAGCATTTGAATGAGGGTGGGTTGTAAGAGAAAAGAGTCTGCAGTGAGTTCTGGTGTGTAAGTGAGAAGCAACATGATTTGGAGAAAGAGAGAGGAGGCCTGCTGGGAAGCCTGTCTAGAGAAGATGGCGGCAGAGCTAATGGAGCTGTGTGGGGACCTGCCAAGCCAAGCGCAGATTCCTGAGGGATGCCTGGAGCTGACCTGTGACCACGCAGGCTGAGGATGTACACAGAAGCCACTGTCTTGGGATGTATACCTCCCTGGACTCCACCATGATCCAGTGTAAGCAACATGACACATTTTTTCCTCAACCACTACATGGAAGCTGAGAAGAGCACACCCCAGATCCTGAAGGAGAGAGCTGCTGCAAGAGGATAACAACTCTGAAAACACAAGGGCACATTGCAGAGAGGATGGAGATCTGTTTGTGTGACTGACTGATGGACAGATAAGGATATGGGGACCTCCTGGGAGTGGCTTTGGCTTGTAGCCTTTAGGGGAGCAAGAGAAGTGATGGTTCTCATGGGAGAGAGATGCTCTGAGCAGGAGTGCTCTCAGTGGCCCTGGGGTTGGAACCCTGTTAATAAAAACCTGTTTCCTTCAGCACTAATTGTTGTGTCATGTGTCAAGGACCCATGTGGCCAAACCCTGGTTTGCTCCATAACAAGAGAGTCAAGGAGACAGCTGCTGGCAGCCCTGTGCTGAGTCACTCTCCCACACTGCAGATATCATCTTTCTTGAATGGAGCACCCCTCTTCTTTTGGGCATCAGCCTGGGGGGAAGCAACAAACCTGCTTTCTGGATACTCTGTCACCCCACCCTGCAGAACTCATACCCTGCTGAGGAGTCAGCTGCCTGGGCTGGGGTGTAGAGGTCTGGGAAGACCCAGGGTTATCAGTAACTGAGTGAGGTGGCTTTGAGGTGAAAGCCATTCTCCCTACTTTCCTGTTAACCTGACTGGCACCTCCCCCTCACAGGAGATTCTCTAGCTCCACCTTCTCAACTCCTGGTGGCCCAACCCTGTCAAGGTCTGGGAAGAAGCCAGGACAGAATGAGATGTCTGGCTCTGGGGCCAGGGCCACTTCTCCCCAAAGTGCTGCAGAAGGTTTTAATCTAAACCTAGAGTTTGTGGTGTCTTACCAATGAAAGTAATTGCTATTTAAAACATACTACACTGATGGCCCAGAGCCATTTTATATGATTACTAAGGTTCTATATATATTAATATATTTCTAAACCTTTGAAAAAGTGATATGAGCCTCTCTAAAATGTAAGTTTGCATGTGGAATCCTATATCTTCTAAGGAAAGTCATAGTGTATAGTAATGAATATAAAAATGGGAATATTTTGCATCAATTCTTAGATATGCAAGTTTTTTGCTTTTTAAGTTTTTGATCCCAGGATGCAGCTTGAAAACTATTAAAATTCACGTATGGTTCCTTTTTAATTCTAGATAGTTGTTATATGCCTACATCTTAGTTAAAATGCACATTGTAGGAGAGATGATGTATAGGGATGTACAGATTTTGATTTTAAATAACAAATGAGCTAGCTCTCTCTAATCAAAACATATGTAGGTATTGAGTTAAACTTTGATATGTTTTTATGGTGAGAATTCGGCAGTTTCCTAAGCCAATGCCATCCTCTATGAGGTATTATTCAAAAGTGACTTAGAGCTAGAGCAGTAAATGGGCAAGACAAATTTGCTGTGAAATCATTAGGAAAATTAGTTAATATACTATAATTACTGAGGATATTTTCTCACTGACTCAGTTAAAGACTGCTCACCCGTGACCTTTTCCTTACTATTCTGTTGGGAATCCCCTGGACAAGAAAACCTTTATATCCCAGGCCACTGGCTGACTGACTAGTGACTAAAAACAGATTTGACTCTTACCTGAACTTTCTGGGAAATTCTTCTTGAAATTACTTTTTCTTATTCTTCTGGCTAAAGATATTAAAAAAAAAAAACATATTTCCAAATTGATGGAGTAAGTTTGGTTAGCTGCAGAAAACATATAAATATCATTTGCTTTAAAGATGCTATGCTCAAATACTGACAGTTAGTAAACAGTCTACATAAAGGGTATCAAAACTAATTTATAGATAAAATAAATATACACCTTGTTTATTATGTGTGCATTGATTGAAACTTGTTAACTACCTACTGTTTTTGGACAATTTTTTCTTAGTCAATTGTGGACTAGGCTGTTATGTATACCTCAAGCATACAATAAAATGTTTTGTGTATTTAGAATACACAAAGCTGGTTTATATAATGTATTCGGTTTATTTACTTCCATCTGCATCATCTGAGGATTTTCATTTCTGGGTACACAGGGCAGGGGCGTATGAATCACAGTATCACTTCCCCTATTTTTCCAAACTGGAATTAGTGAGCCTTGCCTACAGTGTAAACATATTGCATTGATTGATGGTATCTTCATTCTATGAGTTTTGACTGAGATCGAACAAATAAGATATTAAGATATCCTTATGGAAGAGAAACATCTAATCTAAAACCCATCTGCTTGTGAATAAATAAAAATTATAGAATATATTATGTTTGAAAGTCTGACATCTGCAATTAAATATACAAGGTTTGTAACCCTCACCCCTGAAAATACCAGCTATTTGACCTTATCTCTAAGTTACTTTATTTTTCTGGCCTTGGTGTCCTAATCTTTAATATGGGACTAAATTGAGGGGTTTAAAATAATGAAGGTCCAGTAATTAGCAAGTGATAAATACTAACAGCACTTCGTATATGCATATCACTCCTATTATCAGCAACCTGCTCATTTCTGTCCCCATTTCTGAGCTCATAGACTGCAGCCTACAATGTGTATTATTCCCCTTCCTCGGACCTTTCTAATTCAGGCATACCCTTCCAGGCCCGGTGAAAATTTGGCACTTTTGAGAAGATTTTATTCTAATAGTGCTACATCGTTGCATTTTCCTTAAGTAAATTTTCACCGCTTGATTGAGCTTCATGCCATACTATTTTTCAGTTTTACATTCTAATACCTTTCTATGTTTTTACTCTTCAATGGGGCTGTGCATTCCTTCAAGTTGAATCCTTACTTATTAGCATTTTCCTTCCTCAATGTCTTCACATACAATGCACTTAATAAAGACTTGGCCAAATATCTACACGCAAAGCCTGAAATCTACATTAGGGAGTATTCTATCATATGAATTTCACACACTTATGTACGTTAATTTGCAAATTACATATTTCTATAAGATTTACAGCTGTGATATCCTACTCTTTAATTATGTATGTAGTTGGATAAGCTAAACAATTTTTGTAAGACAATGTTTTTCAAATGGGACTCTATTTCAATGGATAATTTTTGATAAACTTCTTTTTCAAAAGATAAATATAAAACTTTATTTTAATCTATGCCAAAGTTATTACAAACATAATAGTTTCATGAAATCCAGTATGCTGTGGAGTATGTACTATATTAATTGCTCTCAGCATAAATCTAAATATACACTTGCAAATAAAGTTTATTGGAATGAAAAAGCAACTAAGGGTTCTTACGATGAGACATTATGAAAGTTCAATATAAGCCTATAAGGAAAAATATTGTAGAATTTGAGATAGGAAGATTTTTAATTAAATTTATTAGGGTGATATTGGTTAAGGAAACTATGTAGGTTTCAAGTGTACAGTTTTATGATAATTGCATGTCTGTATATTGCATTATGTTTTATTTATTATCTTCAGAGTGATATGCTGATGTCTTTGATACATACAAAAAGATCTAATGAGCGATAGCAGCGTTTAGACCAAGATTGCACTGCTTTAAAACCTATTTGTTCTTTAAAAACACATTGAGACTGTTATATTTCATTTATGACAGAGCAATTTGGATCCCACTGGAATTGAAGAGTAGAAAAATTTAATCTGCTTTTGCCCTCACCATGGGTTAGATAATTTTATCTGAACATCTGTTGAAACCATTCTTGATTCTGGGTAGAAATGACAGATAATTAAAGATAAAATACTAGAAATTTTTACTAAAATCACTTAAGAGAAAGTATTTGGAAAATTTAAAGTCAATTTGACCAAAATGAATATAACAGCATCTGTGTCACATTTCTCTGCTGTCTGTCTTGAGGCACAGGTTGGCTCAGTCCTGTCTTCATGTCTTTGTTCCTAATCTTTAAATAGTAATCATAGTGCCAGTGTCTTCACTTTTTTAGTTTTTATAAAGCTAAAGGTAATGGCTTTACAGAAATTGAACAGGAGAAGGCCACACCTGCTACGATGAGAACCAGTGCTCTTTAGAAAAGGGCATACGTTATACAGTGCAGACTTCCCCTTCGGAAAAGTTCTGTTCCCGTGCATTTTTCTGCATAGAAATGGTCATTTTCTAATTGGAGGAAGACAGTGCGCTCAGAGCACACTTTGTGTGCTGCAGAAGAGACAGCTCCTGGTATGATGGCGCTGATGCACTCTTTGGCAAGGCCACTTGTGTCCGTGTCAGTACCAACTTCCAACAGTGTCTGAAATGTCACCATTCAAGTCAGTGCTCAGGGTGGTAATGGTGATCTGTGTTCCATCATTTCTATTCTATATTCATTCATTCCTCAAATCTTAAATATTTTTTGAATCATGCATTGAGAATAATAATAAGAGTCACGAACAACTCTATATGACCTCAGAGATCTCACTGTTTGGGGGGAGACAAATACTATAATACACTTGATTATTAAGAAAACACTTTATATAACCATCAAATAAACCACATTGGACTTCCATGTAAAATGCACATGCTCTAAAGAAGTTAACTCCGGGGTATCTGTTGGCACCCCATTCTCAGACTTCTAGTCTTCAGGACTCTGAAGGATATCTCCAGGGGGGAGCTGGACAAGAGATGTGGCTGAGTCACCTCTGATCACTCTCTCTTGTGCCTTTTCTTTACTCAAGATTCACCTTCCAAGGAGCAAGATTGTCAATGGAGTCTTTGGCTTCATCATGTCTCTGGCTGGAACAGCAGCAAGAAGTGTGGAACAGGTGCATCAGTCAGACCATTACCTGGATCTATAATACATTGACATCAAGACCAAAGGAAGAAGCAGAGATACTTCCCCAGGGGGAGGGGGATTGTTGCCCTAAAGACTTCAGCCTGCAGCCAGCAAGGACAAGGGGCCATCCAGCACCCACACATGTGAGCCTTGGAGAGGATCTGCCCGATGGAGCTCTGACACTATCACAGCCTGTGAGAGACCCACACAGAAGCAACCAGCTGGGTGACACCTGGATTCCTGACTCACAAAAACTAACTGATAAATATTTGGGGTGTTTCGTAAGTCAAAAATATACTGGAATACTTGTATCCAGGAATCAAAAGATGAGAATGGAATGCTTTGTAGGTTAGAACACTGCATTTCCAACAGTTTTCTCCAATTTCACCCTGCCAGACAAAGTTGCCATCATGTTATTCTATTTAATAATTCACTTAAGAGAGTTTTGCTTCTTGGCCTTATCAGATTTGGGTCAGTAAATACAGAAGACTTGGTACTCAATTCAGAATGTTTAAAAAAAATGATGATAAGGTATGTATAACACAGAATGTACCATTTTAACCACTTTTAAGTATGCGGTTCAGTGACATCAAGTACTTTCACAGCACTGTACAGGCATCATCACCAATTCATCTGCAGAACGCTCTTTATTTTCCCAAACGGAACCTCCATAACTGTTAAACAAGGGTACCCACTTCACCCCTTTGCCCAGGCCCAGACATCAACACTCTTTTCCAGTATCTTTCTCTTTGACAACTCTCGGTACTTCATACAACTAGAATCATACATTTTGCCTTTTCACATCTGGCTTATGTCACTTAACATAATGCTTTCAAGATTTATCTGTGTCGTAGCATGTCTGTATTTGTGAATGTGTATATATACTGTTGGAGCTGTAGGACTGTGTCCTCATAAGCAACCATAACACAAAAGACACATTTTTTCCTAACCAATTGTTGTTGGTGGAAATGAGGCTTTTTCATGGGATTGTGAGGAAAGCATTCCAAGGACCCACACATGGGAGATTGTGATGTGGCCATGTTATCTGCCCCCGGGTTTTCAGTGCCCTATCTCTATCCACACCGCCATGGAAAATCAGGGCCAGAAAGAGAACTTATAGCCAGAGATCCTGCACCATAGCAAGGCTAGTTTAATTCAGTCTTTCTTGTCATCCAGCTAGCTTACCTTGCATTCTGGACGCACTGCTGTGTTTCGCTGATGTACCCTGGGTACCCC
Source organism: Carollia perspicillata (assembly GCA_004027735.1). Taxonomy (NCBI): domain Eukaryota; kingdom Metazoa; phylum Chordata; class Mammalia; order Chiroptera; family Phyllostomidae; genus Carollia; species Carollia perspicillata. The sequence continues at coordinate 7,999 of PVKM010049685.1, forward strand.
TAGAGTCTTCATTTGGAGTCCTCACAGCCTTTGGCCATGCAGATGCTACATGTGGTTTTGTAGGAGAATGTAGGAGTGAATGGGATGAATATGGGATATCACGATAGAGAGAGGGAGACAGAGAGAGACGGGGGGGGGAGAGAGAAACTTTTTTGTTCCACTGGGGTTATAACCAGGAGCTTTTTCAAAATGACCAATCACTGTCCCAAGATTTCATGGGCTTTTGATAGGTCCACCTCCTAGATAGTGTGACAGGTCTCCGTAGTCAAGCATCTCCCCTGTGCCCCTCACCAGTCTGGTACCAGAGGGCAGACAGCACTCCTGGGAAGATTTTCTGTGCTCCTGAGATTAAATCTGAGCCAAGGAGACTTGGCAAACTCCTGGAGTGTATGAATGAGTCTGTAAATGCTGTAGCTTTCTGGCTAAACAAGAGGGGTTATGCTCCCCAGTTTATTAAGCTCAGTATTTAATCCCCTTTGTTTTCTTTCTTATTAATGAATAACTAATTAACTACCTATGGTGACAGCTTGATTACAGTTATATTCAATTGTCCTGTTACTTGTGTTAGCTACTTATTTCATGGAATACTTTTTTTCTCTATTCCTAAAACATAATAATAAGTTAAAATAATGTGTTTTCTCACAATTTCTGATTTTAAATTATGATCTGCATATTTGCAAATGTAAAACAGCAAGATTCAATTTCTTTTCTGTAATGTAGTAATGCATCTTTCGATACAAAATGGACCCAAGTTAGGAGCTGAGGGTGGTTGATCATCCTTCTGAGCATTCCACCTGGACAAACGTCTTTCTAGTGTCATAAATGGAAACACATCACTAAAGCCTTAGGCCACCTTTTGGTTTTCAAAACTTCTACTCTTTTACAAACTTTTGCTATTTATTGAAATAGTATCATATGAAAATATATTTGTTACTAACTTGAAATGTTTCCCAAATGTCTTCACCAATATTTCTATCTGCCTTGGGGGATGATGACGCGCAGGTTGTGGAAATTCAGCTGTCCTGACGAAATGATAAATCCCCCAGGCCCAGAAATCAGGCTCCGTGAATTTGTCTGGACAGACTGAAGTTATTTTTCTCTTCACTTTCATACAACAAAGGTTAGAGAAAGTAATTTTCCTCCACACTCTGTTCTCCTGAGTATTATCCAGATGATATGATCCAAAGCACATCAAACAGCCCAGTATCTTTCAAGTTCATTTTGTTCTCATTTTAATGATTAGCAACAGTAAATATGAAGCTATTTATAGTCAACCCTCCAATCTAGTTCCTTTGTTACATCCCGAAAATGCAATTTCAGAGAAAATATTCTGCTAAGATAAAATATTTACTTTTCTATCACTGGGCCACACCTGTTATTTTTCTTCTTTTCTTCTTCAATGTAACCCATAATGAATATTAAGGTCTATGAGGTTCTACCCTACTCAGAAAATGATTTTTGATCATTCCAGATCCCAACAGAAGTCATGATATTTACAGCTTTGTCTCTGGAGGAAGACATACCTGAAGTGGTATCTTGACTTCACCCATTGTCAACTGCGCAGCTCTTGCAGTTACTTAATCTCCGTCATCCCGATTCCTTCACCTGAAAATTGAGGATGCTTTCAGAGTTAAGGGCATTTCATGTGAATAACATTAGCAGTACATATTCGTAGGTTGAATGCTCGACGCATTTTAGCTGTTGCAGCACCATGATCATCATTATTGTCATTGTTGTCACCAATCCTTAAATTCTGTCTATATCATTAAATGCCTCCACAAAATTCTGGCCTTCTCTTATACTGTTTAGTTACATATTCATTTCTGTATTATGTCTTTAAATAATTTCTAATTCCTTGATAGCCATAACTGAATTCTTATATTTGTTACAAGATTGGAATATAACAACAGAATTAGTTTGTTGTACTGCTGTCATAAATTACCACCAATTATTGGCTTAAAACAACATTTTTTTTCTATTTATCAATTCCCTGACAATGTCTGATCATGTGGCCATAACTACTCTAAGAAATATTTGGGAAATAAAAATACATGGTTTACTATTTCCTTAAAAACTCATGATATTCTTTTCACCATTCTCATGCCATCATCTTTTTTCTCTTTTTTTTATAATGGCCCCAATCTTATTTGCTTGTCTCTTGATTTATGTTTACATGTAAGCATTGTAAACAAATACACTTCTAAATGGCATGTCTACTATTACATTATAGACTTCAAAGGAATTATAATCTATTATTCAAAATGCCATTTGAAGGGAAATATAATTGGTTTATTTTTGCAACCTTGCCTTTCAGATGTTCTTCATGCTAAGTGAAATAATCCAGGCTGTGAAAGACAAATACCGTATGATTTCACCTACAAGTGGAACATAATCAACAAAACAAACAAGCAAACAAAATATAACCAGAAACATGGAAATAAAGAACAAACTGACAGTAACCAGAGGGGAGGAGGAAGGGAGACAATGAGGAAAGAAGGGAAAGGGTTGTCAAGGACCATGTACAAAGGACCATGGACAAAGCCAAAGGGGAGAATGATGGAGGGGGGGAGGTGGAGGTGGGTGCGGTGGGGGAAAGTGGTGGCAATAAAATGGAGACAACTGTACTTGAACAACAATAAAAAATAATGACCCAAATTACATCAGATGTATTGCATGCAAAAAAAGAAAACAAAAAAACTTTTCTTTTTATGTGGCCCTTAACCCAATTAAGCCTATTCATGAAGGGAGTTTACGCAAACTATAAACTCTGAACATGCTTGGTTTTATTCTAAAACTGTCGAAGTTACCTATCAAATGTGATATCGACACATTTTTGAAAGGCTCAGGCCAGTTTCCCAGCCCACCAGACTGCTCATGACCCAGTCAGGCC
>PVKM010049686.1:0-10888 GCA_004027735.1 Carollia perspicillata
GAGTTGTCTTGGCCTCCATCCACCCAGGTGCTGGGCATGCATCCCCTCCTCCTGGTACAGAGAGGGCTCACTCCACGGGGGCTTAACCCCTGCTTTCAGGAATAGCGAGGGGACTCAGAGTGCCCTCTTGCACTTGCTGTTCCTGAAATGCCTTAACTCAAAACAATCAGCACGCCAAAGCACGACAGACTCCGGGCTCTTTTGGAGGCCTGACCACACCTCCGCTAGGCCCCACTAGAGGCCCCTTACCATATGGGCCGGAGGCTCACTCGGATCAGTGAAACAGTCCAGCGGCCCTACCTTGGCTGCTGGTCCCTGCCTGGCCGGGCTCCCCAGAGCGGGGCCTCCGGGAAGCGATGGTGCCCATCTTGTCCAGCAGGGGAGGCCTCAGAGGCCAGGTGGCCCCGTGAGTGCTGAGGAGCCCGTCCCGGAAAGCCCGTCCAGGGGCCCAGCGCACGGAGAGCCCCGCCTCCCCCGGACCCGCACCCTGACGCCAGCGGCCCTGCCCGGCTGCCCGCGCTGTGCCACCTGCCGACCCGAGAACGGGTGCGGAAACGAACAAAGCATCGCTAACGCCCTCCTTCCGCCCCCGTCCGCGGACTCTGCCCCAGCCGCTTCATCCTCTTCTGTGCGCGCGTTTGTCCCGCAAGACGCTTCCTGACCGCACGGTGCAGTTTGGTGACCGAGGCACCGAGGGAACTGCCACTTTGTCCCTTCAATGGACCGAGCCTCGTCTCCACACGCCAGCAAGGAGGCAGCGGCCTCGGAGCTGTCCAGGAGGCGGCAGGCGACCCCAGACAGCTTCGCGGGGCGGGGCCTCGGCCCCGCGCACGCGCACTCGAACTCTAGCCCCGCCCCTCGCCGCGTGTTTCCGGCCGTCGCTACACGTCCCCCGCGCGGACCCGCTCCGCGAGCCTGGGGCGGTGGCCCCTGACCGGAACCGGAAGTGGACCCCAAGCCCAGAGGAGGAAGCGGTGACCGACCCGTCCGCGGCGGCTGGGGTCTCGAGGGGCGGCGGCCGCCTGCTGGTGCAAGCCGGTCCGCGGGCCGGCCGGCGGCCCCGGCAGAGCCATGAAGCTGTACTGCCTGAGCGTCCTCTACAAAGGCGAGCCCAAGGCGGCGCTGCTGAAGGCCGCCTCCGACGTGTCGTCCTTCAGCTTCTTCCAGCGATCCAGGTGAGCGGGCGGGCCGGCTGGGGACAGGGGGTCGCGGAGGCCGGCGTGGGGCAGGGAGACCGGGGTGTCGTGGGGGGCGGCGGGGCGGGGAGGCTGGGGAGGTCGCCGGGGGCGGGGGAGGCCCAGGCGGTGAAGCCCAGCAGTGGCTTCTTCCTTGGTCGGGTCCGCGGATCTCACCTCCCAGTAACCATCCTGGCGCTCATGGAGGCTTAGGCCATCTCGAAGACTGAGCTCGGTGACTTTCATATTCCTGCCTTGCAGAAATTACAAGGGGACTTTGAAAACGAGACCCCCCAGGTTCGTGTCGGGGTGTCTGAACTAGGAGGTGGAGGCGCAGAAGTCTGTATTTGAAACTGGTGTTTCCCAGGCAGTGACTGACTCTGGTTTCTGTACTGGGCTGCCACGTCTTGAGAGTCCATGTGTCCTAACAGCTCCCTGTGAGAGGTGCTGGTGGACCTTTCGATTATGGGTGACATCGCTGAGGCCCAAAGGGAGCACACCACAGCCAGCCAGGACTCACACCCAAATTGTGCGCCTCTTACGTTGGACCCCTAGTACAGAAGCATTCTACATCAAGACCTGGAAGGAAGCAAGCTAGGCATTTGTAGGGCTTCAAACTTTTCCTGGGGTGTCCAACCTTTCGGCGTTGCCGGGCCACACTAGTAGAAGAGTTGTCTTGGGCTACACATTAAATACGTTGTGACGTGAAGTCACAAAAGAAATCTCATCACATTTTAAGTAAATTTATGAGTTTGTGTTGGGCCGCATTTGTAGCTATCCTGGGACACATACAGCTTGTGGGCCGCAGGTTGGACACCCTTGTACCTTTCTGGGGCACGTACTACAAGCAGGTGGGTTTGGAAGGAGGACAGACACTGGCAGCCCATCCACAGGAGGTGAGGGGACCCAGGCCCAGAAGGAGAGGGACCCTACAGCATCTGCTGTGGTCACTGTCTCCAAGCCGGCGGCGATCTGCCACCTGGACTGTTGCCTCGGCTCTGCAGGGTGGTGTTGTTCTTGATGAGAGTGGCTTGCTGGCAGGATCCAAAACAATTACTTTCTTTGGTTGAAGCTTCCTGCTTCTTTGGGGTCAGTCTTGAAGTATCTTCCTGATACTTGGCTCTTCAGGCCTTGGCCCCCATGCTCTGTCCTGTGGCTGCTTTTCTGCACTTGTGCAGAACTTGGCTCCTTCCGAGCCTTCCCTGTGCTTCCCTGTGGGTGAATGCTGGAGATCCTTGGTGTGCAGTGTGGGACTGGCACCTTGCCAGCTCGGGATGTGCACGCCTGTGTCAGATGGTGGACTGACACTGCTGCAGCCGGCTGTTTGTGTTTCTCACCGGCCCCTCCCTTCCATCCCACTCATCTGAGGATGGCCAGACCTCACGCTGAAAACCTCCCAGGCTCTCCCGGCTCTCCTGGCCCTTGGATGCCGGCTCTGTCAGCACGTGCAGTTCTTCGTCTGAACACTGTGCTGCCTTGCCTCTGTCTCTTTGAGGTTTTACTGCCAGGACTTCTTATTGGGAGACTTCTCTAAGGAATCACAGTCACATGTCACCTAGCAACAGGGAGACATGCTGAGAAATGTGTCCTTCATGTCATCAGTCGACGGTCACTGTGCGAACACCACGAGCGCACTCGCACCTGGACAATGTGGCCTGCTGCTTGGCTGGGCTGCTCGGAAGGCTGTGGGCAGCTGTGGCAGGGTGGGGAGTGTTCGTGTGCGTGAACACACTGAAACACAGAAGAGTGCAGGGGAAACACGGTATGGAAGATAAGCATGGCACATCTGTGCGGGGTGCCAGCCCTGAATGGGGGCTGCGGGACTGCAGGTGGCTCTGCGTGAGCGAGTCCAAGGTTGGTGGTGAGAGAATGTGAGGCCAGGACTGCACCTGGCCGTGGACTTTGTGACACCGGACACCCGGGCTGCACTGATCTGTGTTAAATCGTTTTTTCAGTAACACGTCAACTTTAGTTAGTGTAACTTTCCTAATTTGTAAAGTTCCCAGTTTTTCCACCTGATGCTTGTAATCACACTTAGCTTAAAACACAGACACATTGTACAGCTGTACAAAAACATCCTATTTGTGTCCTTACTCTAGAAGCTATTTTCTGTAAGTTTTTAATGGTTTTAACTTTTAAACTTTTTTTGTTAAAAACTGAGACACAGACACACACATCTTAGGTCTGCACAGCGTCAGGGCCATCAGCATTGCTGTCTCCCACATCCACACCCTGTCCCTGTGTATGGTCTCCGGGGCAGTAATGTACACAGAGCTGCTACCTGCCGTGACAGCCTGCTTCTCCTGGGACACCTCCTGAAGACCTTCCCGAGGCTCTTCTTGAGGAGGACTCACTCTCCAGAAAGATGTCAGTGGCGATTTGGTTGGTTTGAGCCCTTGTGGCATCATGGGCTTGCTTGTGAGCAGACAGTGCGCTACAACCCTTCCTCTGTTGGTGGGAACCGTTGGCTTACATGTATTCGTACTTCTTTATGAAGCCCATTAAGCTCTGCAAACACTTCTGCAAAAACTCACTGTGAGTCTTCCTGGATGTTCGCATGGGACCACTGTCATGCATGCGGCCAGTCATTGGCCCGGCCCCACCCCCACTCCCGCCCTCTAAGCCTTTGTTCGGCCACGTTTCATAGCTGAGCTATTGCCCCGCACTTCTTCCGCAGCACCTAGCACTGGTACCTCGGATTACTCAGCCTCTACTGTGGTGCACACCGTGGCCATACTTGGCTGTGCATCCGCCAGACAGTTTTCTGGGTTTTTCCAGGGCAGTGTTTGTTTGTCCTGCTTCTTGGAAGTAAGTGTGGCCTTGAGAACAGGAGCTGGCTTCTGCTTTGCCACTGTGTCCCAAACCGTACTCTGACCAAGACATTACCCTGGCGATAGCCCATGGAAACGCCCCAGAAGTCTGGAAGCGGGCGGTTGGGGTGAACTGGGTAGCAAACAGATGTAGTTTGAATGGTCATCATAATTCGTAACTATCTGGATCTGTTCATTGACAGAGCGTTTATTATTTGTCTGAGGTTGGGAGGGAAAGGAATCAAACCCAGGAGCAATGTCACCTTATAGATAAGCTCACGTCGCTTTCTGTGGTGTTGGAGACGAGGCGACAGGAGTAGGTGACATGTGTTGTGTTTCTTAGTGTGCAAGAGTTCATGACCTTCACAAGCCAGCTGATTGTGGAGCGCTCAGCGAAAGGCAGCAGAGCTTCTGTCAAAGAACAAGGTAGGAGTGCCTGCCCCTGCCCCCCCATCCCGAGCCTGCCCCCCGCAGTGAGTGCTGGCCCAGCCACCATGCCTCAGGCAGCCTGTTGCCTCAAGAAGTGGCTGGCCTGGTCTCTCTTCCGTCCTCCTCCTCCTCTTCCTGTTTGCACAAAATTCTGTGCCCACCGTTGGCATCCAGCTGCCTGGGTAAAGTCACCCCCAGAGCTGGTCTGAGTCTCAGATCAGTCAGCAACACCCCCTCCAGAGTGGAGGCGTCTCAGAAAAAGACCCCTGGTCACCTGGTCCAGACACCGCCACGTTTTGTGCTCCGTAGGTTTTGACCAGGGACCCAAAGATGTTACTCTTGCTTCTTCATGGTCCAGGCTCCCTACGGGAATGGTTAGGCATTTATTTCAGAGGATTGCGTAGTGTTGACAGGTGAGGAAGGGGTGAGCCACCTTCAGGCAGAAATGGCCTATTGCATGTTGTTCGGATCACGGCCTCGGGGGCGGAGGGGCTATCTCAATGGTGTGGGCACCACTGATGCTGCAGGTGGTATCGTGGCTGCGTCCTGTGTGGGACCTGTGTGCTATGTCCCACCGGTGCAGTTGGGCCGTGGACATGTGAGGATTCTCTGCCCCTTGGGGCCGTGTCTACTTTCCCAACTTGGCACCTCAGGCCCTGACCCAGAGCTGACTTCCTGATGACAGGGCGTTTAAAGAGAGTGGGGCTGCTTCCATTACCAGGGTTTCCTCAGTTTGGGGACAGGGCCTTAGAGGGCTGCCTGTCCCCAGGACGCTGTTGGGCCTGGCCCAGAGCTCAGGGCTGTGCCCGGACATGGGGCCCAGACCCTGGCTCCACACCCTGAGCCTCGAGGCCTTTCTCCGTCCTAAAGCAGGTGTGGTGCCAAGCTGATAGCCAAGCTCCCATGTACACCGCCCCGTGTGTGTCTGGCCGAGCTGCGCTGCAGACCGCCTGCCCGCCAGCCTTGCTCAGGGCAAGGCTGGTCTGCAGCATGGCCTCGTCCACCCGAAAGGCAGCAGCCTAGCATGGTGACCCCTTGGCTGGCGGGTGAAAAGTCCTTCTATGTGTCTCCTCAGACTACCTGTGCCACGTCTACGTGCGCAGCGACGGCCTGGCAGGTGTGGTCATTGCTGACGGCGAGTACCCGTCCCGGGTGGCCTTCACCCTGCTGGAGAAGGTGAGTCTGCAGCCCAGCTGTCCTGGGGCCGGGGTGATGGCTGTGCCTGAGGCCTGGGGGAGGTCGTGTATCCAGAGTTGGCCCGAGCTCAGCTTTCCCCTGCCCTCCCCAGCCGCCCTCTGTGTCCCTGATTTCTGCCTTTCATCCAGGCCCATGTCCCAGGGCCACTGTGACACTCCTGGCCCGCCCCTCAGGGGTGGCATCTCTCCTCTGAGACACATGTCCTGGGTCTGTGGTGGCCAAGTTCTCGGCCCATGTGGATTCCGTTTCCTTCTGAGCCACACCTGAATCCAGCTCCGCCCTGTCCCCTCCACTGAGCCCTCTTTGCGCACCCCAGGCCCCTCCTGACCTGTCCTGCAGTGCCAGGGGCTCCCTTCCCTGCTGTGGGCTCTGTGCCTGGTGTTCGGGCTTCATGAGGTTCTAATTACCAAGTCCTTGAAGACACTGCTGTGTCATGTCCCCTAAATGATTGATACACTTAGGAGCACACGAAATTTGATGGTGGCTTAAATTTTTCCTTTTAGAAGAATTGGCTAGAGAATTAGGACTAGTACCCTCGTTCCTGGAAGTCCATAACCTCAGTAAAACTGGAACCTACAGTTTAGAAATTGAATGCCTCTGTCCTCACCAGCTGGGGTTTGTCTCGGGCTGGGTGCCCTTGGCTCTGAATGCCCAGAGTGCTCGGGGAGGAGGAACCTGAGCCTGGGCTTCCCTGTTCGCTGGCAGTCCACCTCGGCCCTGCCCCAGGCCCTGGGGGCCTGAGAGCCTCTTGGGGCCAAGTCCTATTGCCGTGGGCATAGTGCACACAGGCGGTGTCACTGAACCCCTTTGTTGTGCAGGTGCTGGACGATTTCTCCAGGCAGGTCGATAGGACTGACTGGCCAGTTGGCTCCCCTGCTACCATCAACTACACAGCGCTGGATGGCTACCTGAGTACATACCAGGTAGGGTGGCCCAGAGCCATGGGAAACTTTCTGGCCTATAGCTGTGGCCCTCGGTGACTTCCTGACAACCTGGAGTCGTGGTCCCTGTGAAAACTGTAAGAACTTCATGAGAACCTAGAGCCCTGGCTCCCAGACCAGCTGTCGCTTCTCTGTCCTGTGTGTTTAAGTAGCCTGTCACAGTGTGTCCCACTCAGTTGAGTGTTGTTTCCAGGTGGCCTCTCCAGTCCTGATGTTTTTGTTTTCGGCTCCTCTTTCCTAGAATCCCCGAGAAGCTGATCCCATGAGTAAAGTGCAGGCTGAACTAGATGAGACCAAGATCATTCTGGTAAGGAGGAAGTCCAGGAATGAGGGTTGGTACGCTGTCATAGCCAAAGCGCTGTTCTGAGAGGTGATGGCCTGCCTCTCCCCGGGCTTCAGGGGCCTCAAAGCCAGACTCCCTGAGTCTGCCCCTCCTCACCCCGTGAGTGGCACCGGCTGCACGAGGGACAAAGCTGGGAGCCAGCCTGGCCATTTTCCATCCCCACTCCCTGGGCAGTCCCCAGCAGGGCCAGTTGGCTTGGTGGTTCTGCCCCACCAGCCTCCTGCCCCCTTGCTTGTCTCAGCGGGCAGGTGCCTCCCCGTGGGCTTTGGGTGCTGGGTGCACAGAGTTGTCGGAAACGCCACATTTTCATGTGAGGTCTCCTGGTTTACGACAGCCGCTTCCATCTGCCTGCCAGGCTCCAGCCCCTGAGCTGTCGCTCTTCTGCTTCAAGTCCTCTAGCAGCTCAGGAGTCTGCTGCGGGGTGACGTGTAGGCTCCCTGGCAAATCTTGTGGTCCCTGTTTGCTCCCAGGCAGGTCTCTGTGCTCAGGCCTCTTTCTAAATGCCACTGCCTTGGCCTTGCCACTTCAGGTCTCCCTGCCAGTGTGGGAGCTTGTCCTGATCTCTGTGTCCCTGCTCATGGCGCCCTCACTGACACCAGTGCCTGGCAGCCATTGGGCTCCGAGTGGCTAGAGAGAAGGCCCACGAAGACCACACCCTGATGTGAAGCTCTCCTGTCTCCTGGGTGGGACTCCTGGGCTCCCCCCCACATGACACGGTTTGGGGATGAGACTTGGGTGTGGAAGTTCAGCTCTTTGAAGCTGAGCCCTGTCTGCTTCTCCCGCTCAGAGCTCCACAGCTGGCAGGTACCTCGTGCTCTTGCACTCTGCGTGGGCACAGCCAGCAGGTTGTGGTCACCCAGCCCTGCTCTGCAGTGGCCACACTGCCTTTCATTCCATTCGCATCTGAATCTAGTTGCTTGGGTGGAAATCCGCATGACTGGGCCAGTGTGGAGACCAGGATGTGAGACCTTCACTCCTGTCCTTTCATGTTGCAAGCTCAGGTTCCGAGGGCCTGGCATCTGCCCTTGGAGTGCTTGCCTGGGGGGCTGCAGGCTCCTCCCCCCTTGGGGGTGGGTCTGTGTGCTTATGGTGCTGGAGAGTGGAGGTGCCCATGCAGACTGGCCAGGACCGTAGAACCCGGCCCTTCAAGGGGAGCCCAGTCCAGTGGGAGTTCGTGGAAACGCACCCGGGTGGTCTTGCCCAGCCTGGTTGTCCAAGCCGTGCTGTGCAGAACTGGGAGATGCCCTCTGTTCCAGGCAGGACCTTCTGGGTTCTGTAGGCAGGTCACTGGGTCCAGTTGCATGCCCAGGGCGCACACGTGCCAGGGTGCTCATGCATGGGCTCTCGGCCGCTCGCTGTGCACAGAGCAGACATTGGTCCTGCTTCCCACTCAGCACAACACCATGGAGTCACTGCTGGAGCGGGGTGAGAAGATAGACGACCTGGTGTCCAAGTCCGAAGTGCTGGGGATCCACTCGAAAGCCTTCTACAAAACGGTAGGTGTGAGCAGAGGCCTGCCCTGCAGGAGGGGGTTGTGGGGGAGACAGCTCATGGGGTTGTGGCATCTGAACAGGGAGCAAGAGGTCCCAGGGGCCCAGGAGCCAGGGCCTGGGCAGTCTTGTTTTCGGGGAGAGTGGACAGCTGGGTCCGTCCCCGCTCTTTGTGTCCAGCGCCTTCCTGGTGGCATGAACGGGTGCAGGGGAAGTGGTCTTGGCTATGAACTGCTCCCAGACAGCTCACCAGTCCTCTGTCCCACCCAGCACTCTGGTCCCCAGGCTCCTGCACAGTGTGCCCAGGTCACCACTGTCTCCGCAGCCCCCTCCCCCTTCAGCTCCTCTCTGTTCCTTTCTAGGCCCGGAAGCAAAACTCGTGCTGTGCAGTCATGTGACTGCAGCCTGCACAGGCCCCTTCGATGCAGAGTCCCTGCCATTCACACCAGAACCACAGCTCCCTCCCGAGAAGCCTGGTGGCCACGTGAAGACCAAAGCTCAAGCACCCATCATCCGCTTCAAGCTCCTGGGAGGAGCTGAGGGCTGGTGGAAGGGACCTGGGGTGGGCATGTTCAGATTCACGTGTCTAGTAATTTTTGAAAGATGACTTCATGCCCCCAGAGGTGTACTTTTGGGCCAAATGAAACCATAAACACTCTGGACTCTTGCTGAGGCCAAAGGGGTCGTTTCTAACCCCAACGGCCCCAGGTCAGGGCCAGCTCTGTTGGTCCCCAGCAGCCTTTGGGTTTTACTTGTTAACTGTGTCAGCACTTCAGTAAGGGGTTCCCAGTCCTCAGGGCTAGGGGGTGGTGGGCAGGTGCACCCTTGGCTCTCCTGAGGAAGCTGTGCAGGGCCGCTGAGGGTGGGGGTGAGTGGGGGTGGGCCAGCATGTTGGGGCCAAGGCCAAGGTGAGAGGGTCACTGGGCCTCGCCAGTTCTGCAACACGGTTTGTGTTTCTGCGGACACCTCTGTGGAGCTCTACAGAGGTGTCCTGGAGGTCTTTGCAGGGGGCAGGACACCTCACCTGACCTGCCGTTTGACCTTGAATGTCAGGATCACAAGTGCGTGCCTCTGCTGACAAGCCTGTCTTGGCAACCACCTGGGTCCTGCATGTCTTAGCAAGTGGCTTTTCCTGTGGCCACTGCTGCTGGGCATCAAGAGTAGGTGCCAGCCAACCCAAGGGCTCCCAAACCTCACCTGTGGTCAGGGGCCCGTCCATCCCCCACCCCAGCCTGACACCTGCAGCAGAAAAATGGGCTGCATAGCGGCCCAGGTGACGGCCGCCCTTGGCCTGCCAGGTCCCACACTGCCTCTTCCTGCCCCATTGGGCTGCCTGAGGACAAGGTGCACCCTTGGACTGGGCCCCAGGAAGCCCCTGCTGGGGTGGTTGCCACTGTGGTCTCTTCCACAGGGGCCTTTCCCTGACATGCTGGTTCTTGCCTGACCCAAAGGTCCACTCATCCAGCAGGAAGTGCAGGCGGCTCTGAAATTTCTTGCGTGGACCAGAAAATGGGATCTATGGCCTCTGAGTGCCCCCTTCCCAACAGGTTTACTGCTGGCTGCTCTTATCCTCTGGGTGCTGCTGGCCTGCCTGCCTCTATGTAGCCAGCTTGTCCATGTGACTTCCCTCCTGGACATGCCCTGGGCGGCGCAAGCCTGTCCTGCTCACTGATGCCTGAGGTGGCTGTGACTCCACTTGGGTAGTTCAGGTCCTGGGTGATGGGGAGAACATGGAGCGCAGGTGGAATTGGAGGAGGGAGCAAGTTGGGGCCCAGCTCAGGCCATGTGCCATCTTGTCCCCTGTTCATGTCATTCTAATGTTAAGTCATCTGGCTAAGAGTGTATTTTAGTAACTGCTGCCTAACTTTTCTCTGTCTTATTTGACAAGTTCCTTTCTGGATAAAGTTGTCTTTTGAAACTCCAAAATGGTCGTATGCTTTGTTTAAGCTTCAGGGGCCCCTCCTCTGTGCTGCGCACACTGCTGGGCAGATGTGGGGGCCCAGGCCGTAACCTTCCTTCCCACTCCCAGCCAGCCCTCCACCAAGACCTGGCAGGACCCAGGCGAGAGGGGAGCCAGATCCGGCAGGTGTGTGGGGCACCCTTGTGGGCTAGGGCATCTGGCCCGAGTTTAGGGAAGAAGCTCAGTCACTGATCAGTAGAGCTCTGTGAAGACTCGGCAGCCTGGTTTGTCACTGGCTGGGGGCCCTGCTCTCAGCTCCCCACCGCTGTTGAAATCAGAAGCAGCCCCGGGCTCTGGCAGGGCCAAGTGCACTGGCTTTTCCTGTTGAGGCCCGGGAGCTCTGCCCAAAGCAGGTGCTACTTACCAGTGACAGGTGGAGGCCCTCACTGACCTCCTTCTGCCTGAGGTGCCGGCCTTGCCCGCAGACCTACCCTGCGCATGCCAGGGTGAGACGCCCCACTCAGGCTCAGGATCCCAGGGAGCCTGGCTGGGACGGTGCCTCTGATTACAGCTGATAGGCCTCGGGTCCAGGAGATACTCTGC
>PVKM010049687.1:0-10898 GCA_004027735.1 Carollia perspicillata
GCCCCCAGCTGTGGCCAGGCTACCCCTCACCTGGGGGACTCATGCCTTTGGTAACAGCAGCATTGCAACCTGTCCCAGCTACCAAGGGGAAAAAAGCTGTTGGCACATGCCCTCCTGGACAGGTCGGTTTTCACAGGGCGGGATGTTTAGGGGGACATTTAGTGAACACGTCTCATACTGTGCTGAGAACGTGATGACCCTCTTAGGCCCCACCAGTGAGGGGATGGAGCGGGGACAGACTGATGGCTTTTCTGCCTTTACTAAGTCACAGGGGACCTGACATCAGCCGTATGGCTCAGGCCTGACTTCACACCTTCCTTGTCCTGATATTGGGCTCAGTAGATTCCAAAGGTATGTTTCATTTTGATTCCAATACCTAAGCTGCTCCCTCTGCTCCTGAGGCAGAGCCCCTCAGGATAATTCCAGAAAATGCCTGAATTATTTAGCTGCCCCAGAGCCATTTGTATGGCCTCACTGGATAGGGGAGTTCAGGCAAGGAGACCTCCAGCCCTGGACCCCTGGGGGCGAGGGGGAGGGGTGGCGTGTCTGTCCTGGTGCACATTTCATTCACGGCTGGGGCAAAACCCGGCTGGGCCCCGCCGGCTACTGTCAGTGTTCCAGACAAGCCTCAGTGGGCAAGCAGCTCTGGGAGACGTCCTTAGTCAGCTAGGGAAGCATCTGACCTAAGCAAGGCGTGTGTCATGCTCGTTCTGTCCTCTGGCATTCTCTAGGTCTGCCTGAGGCCTTTCCTCAACCAGGTGCCATAGGCCACGTGGACAGCAGACTGAGCAGAGCCGGCAGTGTCACTCAGGCTCCCTAGCGTCGCGCCTGCCCCTCCCATCGGAACTCTGCGCAATCCTGTGCAACAATTTAAAGCAGCCATTGAAATGGCGGATAACGACATTTTCCTTGGAGACTGAGGATTACGACTTGGTTGAAGGCGGAGTTCTGGCACTTGTGACAGATTTGCTTTCCCGGGACTGAGAAGGGCTGGTCAGGCCTCCGGGCCTCCATCCCAGGTCAACTAAAGGACCTCACTTGTTTTTGTTTTATACGCTGAGGTTGGGTACAGACTGCATGTGAAAGAGAGTTCTCTTTCTTTTAAAATGTTTATAAAGTCCTAATTTGCATTTTTCTCATGCTATCCATTAGTAACTGTAAGGAATTTTGAAAAAGGAAAAATAGAGAAAGAGAGAGAGACTTCTTGGGTATAAAAAAAGGGTACAGCCCTGGCCAGGCGCTCAGTTGGTTGGAGCATGATATGCCATGATTGTGGGTTCGGTCCCTGGTCAGGGCACATGCAAGAATCAACCAATGAATACACAAATAAGTGGAATAAGTCAATGTTTCTTTACTCTCTCTCTCTCTCTTTCTCTTTCTCCTTGCCTCTCCATCTCCCCTCCATTTCTAAAATCGATAAATTTTTTCAAAAGTGAAAAAGAAAAGAACATGCAGAAGTCATCTGGTCCTCCGTGGGGCATTCGCGAAGGCGTCTCCTCATCAGCAACTCCACGTGCCGGTTCTGGAGCAGCTGAATCTGGCCGAATGGACCTCCCCAGCTCACTTCTTTGGGAAATAGGAAGGTGACCATTTGAAATAGTAATCCAAGGTCATAATCACATATAAAAATTCCTACGTCATCCGGAGCTAAAAAAAAAAAAAAGTGACGTTAAGCCATGAATAGCCTTCAAACACAGGAAGGCGATGCTTCGAGCCCCTCCCAGTGCCGAAAGAGACCACGGGATGCTGCTTCGCAGTCAAACACAAGGATAAACAGGCGCAAGGAAGACTGATTTGCCCTTTGCTCTCTTTTCCTGAGCATCCACAGAGAGACGAGACAGTAGGGAGCATCTCAACCCATTCTGGTGGTGGCCTCTTTTAGAGTGAAACGTGAGGCTGGGGCTCCAACCTGCCACCGTCTCTAAAGTTCCCAGGAAAGCTTTTGTGCGGTAACCTGGATGCCCGTCCAAATTGCTTTGGCTGGTCCAGTCCCTGGCGTTGCCTCCCTTGGGGTCCCGCTGCTATCAATTGACTGCTAATGTTTCCTTTCACTGTCTTTTGCAAACTGCTGAGGGAGTGCCAAGAGCTAGCTTCCCAGGGTGCATTCACCCCAGGGCTGGGACCTTTTCAGCGGCGTGGGCAGGTTATGTGTTTGCACATCAGCACAGTGGGGCAGAGTGATCTGGAAGCCACTTCGTGTTTTAGTTCATCAAACTCCTACTCGCTGGGAAACTCTGAACCAGCGACACGCACCCTTGCTGGAGTTGTGACACCATGTTGTCATTCATTCTATTTCATCAAACACCCACCCCTCTTAAAAATGCTACGAGGCATGTATATATTTTTAAGATGAAGGGGAAGGAAAATTGGAGAATTACCTGGGAAGTTGCTGGCACTCAAGCAAAAAAGATACACCAGAAGTGTTTGGAAACCAGAGCTGGGGATCAGCAGCCTGCGCGGGGGAGACGTTTGACCACGTTGAGAAGTGGGAGCAGTTTTTCTCCGTCACCTGCCCTCCTCCAGCCTCTCAACTCCTTTCCCCTGTGGACATTCGCTCCCCTGGCACCGGTGCTCTTGGGTGGCCTGGCACCTCTCTTCACGGCACCTCACCCCCTGCTCTGGACCTGTCCCTTCCAACACTCCTATTAACAGGTCCCGGTGCCAACTCTGCAGGTGGCTCTTGTAAGCTAGTTGTCCCTTTGGAAAGGAGCGAATACCTTCTGAGTTCCCTTCCAGCACAAAAAATGTTGGTCGGGTTAATTGTGGTACAAATTAAGCCCTCCCAGGGATATTTGTAATTAAATGGATTTAAATTCGATGTAATTGGAATGAACTTTAAAAACGTTCAGTAAAAAAAAAAAAGGGATTTAAATAATTTGCAAATGAACTAAGTTAATACCCCAAAGACTTAATTTCCACAGACATTTCAGCTGGTAACAGAAATGGCTGGCGGAGCGTTGGGGGGTGAACCCATTCTGTCTTGCAGTAATGTCCATCTCGCTACGCAAGCCTTCGCTTTAGGGTAGTATGAAAGGCCCTGGCTGAGGGTCAGGCACCCTGACTCTATTTCTGACTCAACCCAGTTCAACCAATCAATAGCGGCCAAGCACCCAGCCTTGGGCCAGGCCCTAGGAAGCCTGAGGCGAATGAGACAAACTCCGCATCCACGGTGAACTCAGCCTATCAGGGGCACCACCAACCGCCCAGGCGAGTGCTTCCCCAGAAGTCCAGACAAAACGCTGTGGGAACGCAGAAGAGAGGACGATTAATTCTGCCTGGAGAAAGCTACGGAGAATTGATATTTGCACGGGGCATTTAAGGATGAGAAGGACTTCAGCGGGCTGAGAAGCGCAGTGAGGACAATGGGGAGAGAACCCTGGGGCAAAGGCTTGATGAGGCAATTGCGGCCAAGGAGACCCAGAACGCTGGGGCACGGGAAGCGGCAGGGAGGAAGCTAAGAAGCAAGGCTAAGTGGGGCCAGACTCTGGAAGGGCCAGATTCGGTCAGTGCCCCACTCAGGAGCGGGAACGTTCCCCTGTGGACGGTGTGGAGCCGTGAGATGTTCTTTGTACCTTCACGGAAAGACACATGCAGGAGACAGCCACCTTCTCACAGCAAAAGACGGTGGACAGTTCACCCAAGGCTGTGGGGATGCAAAGGAGGGTGGGCAGAAGAGACACTCTGAGGTGGCACAGATGCAAATCGTTGGCAGCTTGGAGGTTGGAGGTCAAGGAGAGGGAGAAGTTGTGAGCGACGAAGGGGGCTTCATGCCAAGCCCGCTTAGGAAGGATGCCGTTAACTGGAGATGGGAGTGAGAGCCCATGGAGATAATGCTGAGCTTGGTCTGGGGCCTGTGGGGTTAAGAGACCAGGGTGTGAAGTGACGGTGATTGTCGATGTTCCCACAGAGGATTCTTCCCCTGTCGATGATTTTGGTCTTCTTAGGATGACACCAAGGCCCCTTGGTGTCTGCGCCCGCCCCATGTCCATCTCTGACCTGGCTCCTTCCAGTGCTGTTGTCTCTTCCGTCAGCCAGCAGACAATTTGTGTTCTGGGAGGGAACGTGGGAGGTATTAGCTCCTTTCCAAAGCAGTAACTAACCAGACTGCAAGGGCCACCTTCAGAAGGGGACAGATGAGAATGTAGACAGAGTAAAATATAACAAGAGCCCTGGGATTGCCACCACCATTAACCAGAAGCCAAGCCAAATGGAAGCTTCTGGAAGCTCAGCTTCCTCTTTAGTAAGACCCTGCTCCCCCACCTTCTAGATGATAAGCTACCCTCCTTCCATTTATCTTTCATTTCCTCGAGTAATATTCTTGCCTGGAGAACTAATTGTTCTCCCAAAGAGAACGTGTGACCCTCTTCTTGTTTATTTTAGCATGCGCACTGTGGAGTGAAGACCAATGTTGACTGTGAACTAGAACTCCGTGGTGAAGATAAAGTAGTTAGAGGAAGTGTTTGGACAATTTGGAATACATCTCAAAAACCCTAAACATGTGCATGCTCTCTGACCTCGTAACTCCACTTCTTAGAATTTATCCTAGAATAATAGTGGATGAGAGCACAAACACGTGTGCACTATATTGTCATTCATGCTTGTCACAATAGAAAGGAAACCTAATAACCTGAAGTCCAAAAATAAGGGATTAAGCCCAAAAATAAGGGATTAAGGGATTAAGGGATAATTTATTAAAATTATCCATATAATGGTATTCCATGAAAATTCATTAAAAATGATGTAGATCAACATTTACTGACAACTAGAAAGCTAGAAAGATGTTCAAGAATTGAAAAGAATACATTATATAAATGAATTATGTAAAAATTTTAATAAAAGTATGTGGAAACCAAATTCAGCAAAATGTAAATTACAATTATCTGAGAACACAGTGGGAGGAATTTCTATGGGTTTAATTATTTTTCTTTCTACTTGCCTTTATTTCCTAATCTTTCTACAATGACTGTGCATGACTGATGTAACCAAATAGCTATACTTCTCTCAAATGTGCCAGGGCCAGTTTCTCAGCTGTGCTGTCGAACTAAAGAGCAAAGAAGGAAGAGAAACGCTGTTGAAAAGAAGAACTCTTCAGGGAGAAAAGTAGCTAAGTTGCAAATTATGGTCCACAAAGTATATTTTATGAAGGGACCTCCCTCCCTACTTCTACGCACCCTTTGGAATATTCTATGGAACTGGAGACTCTCAGCTGATAGTCGCAGGTGGGGTCACGTACAGGGGCCTGTTTGCATGTAGTCCTACTTTGCACCCCAACTTTTCCTAAAATCCGAGCTCTTCTACAGTCTCTCAGATAGGAAAACCACCCAAGATCTAATCTCTTACTTTAAAATGTTTATTATTTTTAATTCCATTTATCTCTGTGCAGCTTACCTTCTAAAGTGGACATGTTGCAGCAAGAAATAAGTCTTTGTGATGAGAGTGGTCAGGTGAGGATCAGATCAGAGGGTGATGAACGGTAGCAGAGTCCAAAAGGGTTGCTTGGAAACAGACCTGTGCACACGGGCAGCTCTAACTGGTGATCAGTTGTTTGTATGCAAAAATAAAATGGTATTTGCACCTCTGCAATTGAGGGGGCCAGATAAGATCCAGGGTCGGCACGAATGCAGGGAGGCAGACCTCATATTCTGCGGACGGAAGTATGAACAGCCTCCGCCTCATTGTAGGGGTTTGCCTGTGGGGATTCAGTGCTATACATACATGCATGGCTTTTTATTTTATTTTATTTTATTTTTAGAGAGGGGAAGGGAGGGAGAAAGAGAGAGAGAAATATCAATGTGTGGTTGCCTCTCACGTGGCCCCCACTGGGGACCTAGCCTGTAACCCAGGCATGTGCCCTGACTGGGAACCGAACTGGCAACGCTTTGGTTTGCAGCCCGTGCTCAATCCACTGAGCTACACCAGCCAGGGCTCATGCATGGCTTTTGACCCAGGATCTCTGTCTCCAGAAATTCCTCTTCAGGAAATAATCAGAGGTGTGATCATGTACTTATCTATCAGAATATTCATCAGCTTCATAATAGAAACTTTTAAGAAAAAAGAAAATTTCTATCAATAAGGATTTTTTTTTAAGGATAGAACTCAGCTTTTAGACTCAGTGAGAGCTCTGCTCAAATCACAACTTAGTAGCTAAATGAACCTAGACCTATCCATCAATGTCTTTAAGCCTCAGTTTTCTCATCTGCAAAGTGGGCACAGTAATTGTTCCTTCTCCTAACCACTTTCCCTGCCACTGCTCATGATTTCTTTGCTTCTCTTGGCAACATAACTCCTTAACAGAGTAGTGTATCTGTGCCGTCTTTGAAATCTGCTCCCACCAGGTTCTTGTCCTCACCACTCCAGGAAACTGATGTCGAAGTTAACACGGACTAAATTCATTGAACAACCTTAGCTCTCATCCTCCTTGAACTGTGGGCATATTTCAAACAGTTGGACCTCCTTCCTCTTCAGTACACTTTTCCTCTTGGCTTCCAGGACCCTGTACACCTGATTTTCCTCCTATTTCCTACTGGTCAATATTCCATCTCTTTGGCTGGATCTTCCCTTCTCTCTGTCCTCTCAAGGATAGAGCACTTGGGGCTGAGTCCTTGGTCTTCTCTTCTCCATCTACACTCCCCCCACCTCTCCTGGTCTCACCCAGTTTCAAGACCTTCAATAATGTCCATATGCCGATCACTCTAACTTATATCTCCATTTCGGACCTCTCCCCTGAAGTCCAGATTGGTATTTCCAACTGACGACTCAGCATCTTTATTTGCACGTCTAACAGGCATCTCAAAATGAACATCCAAACTGAAATTGACATCCTTATTTTCACTCCCCCACTGGCCCATCCTGAACATTCCCATCTTCATTCCAACTTCAGGTTGTCCAGGGCAAACACCTTGGAGTCACACGCTATACCCTGTCTCTCAGAAAACCTGTTAACTCCATGCGCAGACTGTACCTGGAACCGGACCAGTTTGTAGCCCTCACCACCAGCACCCTGGTCTGAGCCACTCCCCCAGATCACCTGGATTTCTGAAATAGACTCCTGACCAGTCCCTCTGTGACCGTCCTTGCCCCCACCCCCCGCCACTCTCTTCTCAGAACAGTAGCCTGATGATTCTTTTACATTTTAAGTTGGATTATGTCCCTTTTCTTGTAAAATCCTGGAAAAGAGCCAAACCGATGACGACTTGGCAGGTCCTACATGGTCTGGTTTCCTGCTCCTGCGCTGAGCTCACCCCCAGCCACTGTCACCCGTGCGCCCTCCACAGCAGACGCCCTGAGCTTTCTGTTTCTTCTGCACACAGACATTCTTGCCTTAGGGTTTCGGACTAGCTGCCCCTTTGCCTAGAACGATCTTCCTTCTCATGCCCTTCAGGCCCATTCACTGCAGGCTGGGCTCCCCTGGAGGCAGCCCTGCAGGAGCTGGAGAGTGGCAGGTGGGGCGCGCCTGGAGGAATACTTGTGGGGTCGACTCCACAGCAGGAAGGGGAAGGGGGCAGGATTGGGCTGTAAAGCCGGCTCAACAAAGTTGTCCGCCAACCCCAAGAGGAGCTCTGATAGCAGCATCTGTGTGTTTTGTGAGAAAAGCTGGTTATAAACCATTCCCTGTGTGAAACAGTCGGTACAGCATGGTTTTGTAAATCTATGTGGGCATAGAAAGAGAGTTAACAAATGGTAGTTGCTATATTCTGTATTTATCAATTACTGTCCCAGCCATTTTCTTATACATTAACTAAGCTATAGATTAAAGTCGTAACACATATTAATCACTTATACATCACAAATTTTCCCAGTCTGTTGTCTGTTCATTTGCATAGGAGGTTTACATATTAAACTATTCAAATCTGTTTCTCTTCTCCGCCAAGAAATTTGTCATTCCTGCACAGATCTAATAAATTCTTCATTTTCTCTAGTTTTCCCATTAAAAAAAAACTTATTGCTGCTTCCTGCAAGGTGGCTGATCGGTCTCCTCAAGAGATGATGGAAAAGAGGGAACTCTGAGTTGGTCCCTGTTGCTGGCAGGTTGACGTGAACCACAGCAGCTAGGTCGTCAGCCTTGGCGAGTAGGCACCCACACTGGTGGGCCCCCGCATAGCCTCTGTCCCTGCCACCATGGCTACTGCAATCAGGCACCCACCCATGGTGTCAGCAGCGGGGCGGCTGATGACAGGGGCAGCTTGACTTCAGCTGGCTGCGTCACTTTTGCCCACCTGGTTGTCTAGTACTTCTTCCAGGGTGGGTGCTGCCTCCTAGGAATTAACAGGTAACAAGGGATCTTCACGCTCCACGCCTGCTCCCACCTATCTGCCCAAGAGCTGCTGCCAGGACTTCCGTGGCCCCACCTTCAAATCATTCTCTTTCAAGGCTGCCGACCAAGCCATTCACCGCTGCCTGAGTCCAAGCCATTTCTTTTTTCTTACAGACTAGATGACAGAATTACTGCCTGAAGGTCCGGCCGTGGAGAGGATCCCTGCTTGGCATTGTTCTTTTTAGGTCCCCCCCGAATGATACTGGAATGCACCCACCATCCATTTTCAGCTTGCATCCTCACATCAGCCCACCCACCCATGACCCACACTGACTGTTTTGCTTCTTCCGTTGGCCGATCATCACCAGTTATGCAGAGATCCGCATGCAGCCATAGCACTGAGCTGAGCCATCGGAGCTGGGGCACAAGCGACGGTGGCCCGTGTGCCTGGGTTAGCAGGGCGTGCAGATCACTGTGCCTTTCCGTCCTGCTCATGGTCAGTCCTGATGTTCCATTTCCGTCTGCTGATGGGACCGTCGTCCTTGTGTTTCCATGGCTCTTACAGGACCCAGCTCACGATGGACAGTTCTGGCTGCCTGGCTGGTCACTTGCTGTCCCACGGTCAGGTGTTCTGTCTCTATTAGGGCCACATAGCCTGCCAGGAGCTTCCTAGAAGGTTATTTAATTCTCTACTACAGATGGCATGGCCGTGCTCCAGAGTCCTGGGGACCTGCATTGTGCTTCTCCCAATGGGACTTGTCATAAATTCTACATGATGTCCTCTCCTGTCACTGAACCCTCTAGTGTCAGAGGGTCTGCCAGCTCATATGGCCCAGGCAGCAGGACAGCTTGCACTTTAGCCTGGACATTCCCTGCAGAGCCCTTTCCTGCTCTTGGTCCTGCTTCAGGGTTTGATACTCCTGGTATTTGGGTTGAAGTGACATCCTCAGATTTGCAATATGCTGCCTCTAGAACTCGAAGAGCCCCACCAGGTGGGAAGCTTGCTTCTTCATGGTGAAAAGTGCAAGAGTCGATAACATGTCCTTTACTTTGGGGGATATCTCAGCATGCCCCCAACCACAGGACCCCTAAAAATACTACTGCCATTCCAGACCTCTGAGTCATCCTAGGGGTTTTCTCTAGTCTCTGGAATGCAAGTGTTATGCAGGCCTCCGATGCACTAGTCACTTCTTGCTGGGCCGATGTCATCAATGTCCAGCCACACCAGGTGTCTTGGGACTATATTATATAGTAGCAGGAACACAATCATAGCCCTGGGAAGACTGTATAATGGGTATGTTGTCTGTCCCGGGTGCATCAACTATTCTTTTTTCAAAAAAAGACTTCATTTATTTATTTTTAGAGAGGAGAAGGAAGGGAGAAAGAGAAGAGAAACATCAATGTGTGGTTGCTTCTCAAGCACCTGTTACTGGAGACCTGACTGGCAATCCAGGCATGTGCCCTCATTGGGGATCGAACTGGTGACCCTTTGGTTTGCAGGCTGGCACTCAATCCACTGAGCTGCACCAGCCGGGGTTGAATCAACTGTAATTTTCTTTTTGGCGGGGATGGGAAAGAATGCGCTTACTGGCTCAGTGGCCACAAGCACCTGAGGATGTGTTCATTCGCTCCCGCAACAATAACGCATCTGGCACAGCAGCTGCAGATGGGGCCGCGGGCCGGTGGACTTGAGCAACCTCTGTCATCCCCCAGGATCCATCCGGCTTCTGCAGGGTGCAGACTGGTGATTATGTGGAGATGTAATGGGCACCACCAGCCCGCTACCCTTTTGGATTCTGAATTGCATTGGTAATTACTTTGTATAAATTACTGTCATACCCCCGCTGGGATGTGCTATTGTTTTTGATTTACTATCTTGGCTCATAAGGACATAAGTGGTGCAAGGGAGGGAATCTCAAAGGACTTTCCTCTAAATAGCCTTTATTCCAGGGACCTAGAAACCAAGATCTGGCCATTCTGATTATAGTCAGGGACTAGGGAGGTGACCACCTGGTGGGCCATGGACCCAGCGGGCCCCCATTTGCTAACTGGCCCCCATGTGCACTCACTCTACAGGGGTCTCGTAATGTCCAACAGTCCTTGAAAGAGAATTCCCTTTTCTCAGTCTATGGCTGCCCAAATAAATGGCCACGGTGCCCTTTAGGGGAAGGCTTGGGGAATGCCCGCCATGTATATCATGATGGCGTCGCCGGGTACTTCCTGCCAGCAGCCTGACCTCTCTTTCAATCCGTGGATTCTGGGTCTGAAACTAGTTTCTTTCTGGAAACTGAGTAAGGGATCAGGACTTCTTTGCGGGGTGGCTGTTCTTGGCTTCCTGATCATCCATCCCTGATTTTTAAAAAATTTGTTGTCGTTGTACAGACTAAGCAGAATGCTTCTGCCTAAAACCTTTTGCTATGTTCTGTCAATCATCTGCACAGCTCCCTGAGGGTCAGGGTCCTCTGGCTGCCATTCCAGCCTGATGCTCATACGTCACGTCTACTCCTGCATGCCCTTCCACCGGAACACTCTTCTGGTTCACCATCGGCGAGAGTTTAAACAAGTTCACTGCCCCGTGGTGATAGGACCCGTCTGTACTCTACCTACTGCCATCCATGGGATCCTCATTGCCAGCTGGATGGGA
>PVKM010049688.1:0-10877 GCA_004027735.1 Carollia perspicillata
GCTTCCCACCCACTTCAGACAGGAAACCAAGTTACATTTTCTTCTGTGACAAACACTTAGCGGTCACTACGCACCAGGCGCTGTTCTAATGTGTACAAATATCATCTCATTTAATTCTCATAACCACTCCACGAGGGAGGGAGGGTGGCGTCCCCATTTCGTAGCAGAGGAAACCGGGGCACGGGGCTCTCCCTTGCGCAGAGAAGCAGGCAGGGTGGCTCTCGAGCTCCAGGCCATCCTGTGCAGTGGGTGGCTGCCCGGTGCCTGGCCTGGTTCTGGGTTCTGTTATTCACATTCTCTCCTCAGATATGTGGATACGGCAGAGAATGGGAATAATAATTAGCCGAGTTTTGCACTGGTTTTCAAGGAGAGGAGATTTAACATACTCAAAATGCAATGTGATTACACTCCAACTCCTTTAAGAGAGTTTCAAGAGGTATAAATCCATATGTCATAAAACATGGATGCATGATCTACTTCTTTTCATTCAGAAAAATGAAATAAAATCATGTTCCAGGAAAATCTGGACGGGGCTCTGCAGGGAGGCTGATTGAGCAAGCCACTGAAAGAGGTATTGGTACCACAACCGACCAGCCAATTAGCAGTGGAGATTTCCAATGAGAGCCCAGTCCCAAATGCCCTGGGCCGTGTCTGTCCAGAACTCAAAAGCCTGGGGTCCCAGAATGACAGCACTGGAAGCCCACCTGCCCACCAGACTGAGACTTGATGTGCTCAAGGTCCCACAGCCACTAGTGGGCTGGCCCAGGTCTCATCCCCAGCGAGGGTACTGCTTTGACATAAACAGTGTGGACCCTCCAGAAAGTATACCCTTCCTGTCGTCTCCAGCCCTCCCCTCCCCCAGGGTGGCTGACATCCTACCTTCTTCTTTGGGGATGGTGATGGGGACCTCTTGATAGCTATTGACCCCTGCTGGGGTGGTGGTAGGTAGGTGTTGGTGGTTCACCATAGCAGGGAGGGCTGAGGGAGGGGAGGCAGAGATTCTACAAGTTATTTTTTGGCCCCTTCCCTTCTGCCTGGTTCTGTTCTCATCGAGACACCTCCCTCCTCACCACCACCCCCCAAATATACACACACCCACACACACATAGTCTGATCCTCCCGTGGGACCCACATTGGTCCACTTCTCCTGGGTATGCTGGGAAAATCCTTCCCATCAGGAGGTGTTCCTGGGTGCAGAGTTGGGTGGCCATGGCTGAGTCACTGCTACTCCTGATGGGGCCCCACAAGCTCACATCCCCCTGGGAGGGTTACACCTCAGACCGGCTTCTTCCCATCCCTGGGCCTTCCCTATGGCTCCCAGAATTCTGCACTTACCGTATTTTCCTTTAACTTTCAAGAGGATGACGGCGATGATGATGAGTGAGCCAAGGAAGAGAATTCCCAGAACGATAGAGGCGATGAGGAGGATCAGCTCCCGAGACTTCCAGTCCTCCATTTTCACTGTCACAGAAGGTTCTAGAAGCAAGAACCATGAATCAGGGAGGAAGAAGAATGGACATAGACTTCTCCTTGCCCTTCTTCTCGTCTCTCCATCCTGTCTGCAGCTGAGCCACTTTTTCTTTGGACCTAGCCTCCTCTTCCCTTTAAAATTGTTTTCTCATCTGCTTTTGGGTACCTTGCACATAGTAGGTGCTCAAGAAATACATCCTGAATGAATAACTGACTGAGTGAAACTTTCCTCTAGCCCCTAGCCCACAGGGATCTCTCTCTGTTCAACCATTACTGAGTACCTATAGTGTGACAACCGTGTCACAGGCCCTCATGGTCTCTGTCTAGTGGGGAGACCAGTAACTCGGCTCAACCCTACAGTCCTGTGATGGAGCTGTGGGCAGGGACCTGGGGACATGAGGCTCTGCCAGGGCCACCTAATTCTCTATGGAAAAGACAAAGGTGGCCTTCCCAGAGAAGGTGACTCCCAGCCACCCCCGGTAGTGAACACGCCAGGGGCTCCAGGCCTGGACTGAATAATCACAAGAATAACCGATGCCCAGGCAGTGCCTACTGTGTACTAACCCCTGTTCTAAGTACTTTATGAAAATTCATTCATTGGAGACTTACAGCATCACTAGGAGAGGTGCTATGGTTTTTAATCCCATTTTATAGTCAAGGCAACTGAGGCTCAGAGAGGTTAAGAACTGTCCCATATCACACGGCCAGCACGAGGCACAGCTGGGATTCGAGCCCCCGGAGTCTGCCCTGAAGGCAGCCAAGCTATATACAGCTGGCAGATGTACCAAGTGTGGGTCTGGGATTCAGAACCTTGGATGCAAATTCCAGCCAACACTGGCTAGCTGTTGCTTCACCCTCTGAGCTGGACCTCCTTCCCCTGTGTAAGGGTTATGATGAGACCTCCCCAGGAGGCTGACAGGAAGATTAGAGGGTTGGGAAATAATGACCCAGAGTGCTGGGCCAGTGCCTGGGACACTGTAAACACCCTGGCTGTCACCCTCAGCGTCCTCACCGTGTCACACCAACTCAGCTCTCCAGCTCTATCCTCCTGCCCTACAGGAGCTCACAGGAGAGTGGGAAGTAGACTGCTATCCATGGGATACCAGGATTTAGGGAGCAGTGGGGCTGACGCGGGAGGGTGGTGGGGGAGAGGGCCACAAGGCACCAAGAAAGCCTGGGGAGGCAAGTCCAGCGTCTGGAGGTGGGCAATGGAGGGTGAACCGTCTGGCCCCACACAGTCAGATACACACACACTCACACACAAGTGCACGCGTGCACCTGGGCCTCTGAGACACTGCGAACCCAGTGACACTCACCTTCAGTGACTGGCTGCATACTTGCAGGAACTTCAGAGGTGGACAGATTGAGCAACCTCTGGGAACCTGTCAGGAAGCACACTCCATTCAACTTGACACATAGCACCTACTATGTGCCAGTCCTCGTGCCATGAACTGAACATGACAGACAGGTGACCTGGAGCTGGGGGCACAGTCCCGGGGGGGCACCTGGCTAAGGAAACCTGTCTTTCCCACTTCCTACAACAAGGAGGAGCGGCACGGATGAAATGCTGGGAAGGTCCTTTGCTTAGAATGTGGGGCTCATAAAAGAATGCTCTCTTCTTTCCATAGAATCTGCTACAGACCACAACTCCCTTTTCCACTCGGTCGGGTTTGTTGCTCAGGTGGGCCTCAGGAGGTGGGAAGCTGGCACTCTCAGTATTATCATAAGCACATGACAGGTAAGGGATGGCAAAATCCCAAGGTCCCATGGTTTTATCCTCGGAGCCAACCCCAGTCCACAGAGACCACTGATTAGCATATAATAATGCCGTAGTAAGTATTCGATTCTGAGGCTGAGTGGAGGATTTGTGGAAAAGACGCCCTGACCAATGAGCAATGTCTGCCTGGGCTCGCTAGGCAGACGGCCCCTCTGGCGTCCGTCTTTGTCATTCTTGATCTGGCCTACACCGTGTTCCTTGGGCTGCAAGTTCTCAGGCCGCGGATTCAGGTGGAATTCCTGGTCCGTATCTGAGGTGAGGGTGCAGGGGGTGGGGGGGGGAGGGATACCTGAGCAGAGGACCCTGGCTGCCTTTGACTGCATGCAGACATTGGAGTTGTTGAATAGCCACGAACAGTCGGAGAGGGTGCTCTCGTTTCCCGTGCACGAGTAGTACATCCTGCCCGGCAGGGAGTGGGGCAGCCCCTGGGGTCGTTCGGCCACGGTCCCGCAGCCCAAGGCACGGCAGAGCACGTGGGCCTCTGATGAGTACCACTCACTGTCACACACTGTGCTCCAGACCCCACGGAAGTATACCTCCACCTGCCCCTCGCAGTGGTCAGTGCCTCCGGTCAGGCGCCAGGACTGGTGCTCTGCACGGGAGGGGGGTGGGCAGCATCAGGCCAGGATCTTTGGGCCCAAAGTCCCACCAGCCCACGCCCACGAATGCAGCCCATAGGTCTCCAGATCTGTGTGCTCTCCCCCCAGGATCCGCGTCCCCCGTCATCTACTCGGGCTTCAGTACCCTACATCCGTGCTACTCCACGTGTGTGGTGTGTGGACCAGCAGCGGCAGCATCGCCTGGAATCTGGTTAGAGGTGCAGAATCTCAAGTCCTGCCCCAGACCTACTGAATCAGAATCTACATGTCTCAAGACCCCCGCCCGACTCCTGTTACAGAGAAGCGCTGGCCGGGCCAGACTGCCTCATCTGGACGGCCCACAGCCTGCTCAGGGCCTCCCTGCCCCCAGAGCCTCTCCCTGCTCTGAATCAGGTGGCCAGCTCTTGCTCAGGGAGAGCTCACCCTAATGCCGCCTCTTCCAGAAGGCGGGCAGGTTGATCCCTCTAGTTCTGGATTGCCTGCAGCCTCTAAACAGCACCCGGCTTCCTTTCTCAGAAACTTTACCACTCACTCTCTGGGGTTATGTTTGTCCTGGGTCTCATCTTCCCTCCTGGATGGTGACCGTGCAAGGACAGGGACCATGTCCCCTGCACTAACTCCAGGCCTGGTGCCCAGGAGGCTTGCAGCGAGTGCTGGTGGAGGACGGGGGTTCAGAAACGGCGCCCACTGACCTGAGCACACCACGCCAGCGTCCTCCTTGTGGCCACAGTAGCCGTCTCCAGGCAGCCCTGGGCAGTCCCACAGGTAGGTCTCGGACCCAGAGCAGTTCACCTGGTCACGGTGGATGGCTCCTTGGCCAGGGGCAAAGTGCAAGCCCGGCAGGGCCTGGATGGCCCAGCCGCAGCTCAGTTGCTTGCACACCACGTCAGCGTCCTTCAGGTCCCACGAGTCATCACACAGAGAACCCCACTGGCCATACTCCAGCATCTCCACGCGGCCAGCACACGGGCTGCCACCCTCCACCAACCGTAGTGCTCGATTCTCTGGGGGTGGGAGGGCAAGGGGTTTGTGGATGGGAGCGGGAAGAGGGCCAGGAAGGGAGGCGGTGGTAGGGACTGGGATGGATAGTTGTGGGTGGGGCTGTGGACCCAGCGAGAGGGGCTGTAACCCTGTGGGCAGGACAGGGAACCCTGCTGGGCTGGGACTTGCTGAGCAGAGGCAGGGGGACTGGTTACGTTCCTGCGGAGCCGGTGGGAGGGGCTAGTAACCTGGTGCAAATTCGTGGTTGGGGCCGGACACCTGTGGGCGGGGCCTGAAAAGCGAGGCCTTGGTGCTGGGGAGCTGCAGTGCTAAGGGGCCCTGGGAACTTGTCATATTTATGTACACTGCGGGTAGGGGCGGAGATAAAGGAGACAGAAGTCCAAAGCAGGATGAGGGAAGGCACCAGCAAGCAAAGCCTACGACTCTGTTAGGATTGGGGACCTAAGGGGTCGCGTTGGGGACCAAGTGGACCAGCTGGAGATCTAGCAGGGAGAAGTTCAAAGGCCAGATCTGAGGAAATACCCAGAGCTGGAAATGATACAAAGTGGCAGTCCCTCCGGCGTGGGGACCAGTTTGTTTGCGTTGCTGGTGGGTGGGGAGTGAAGTCCGGGGGAGGAGGCTAGGATCCAGTACCCAGGGCTGGGGACTGGAGTGAGAGGCGTTAGCTGAAGGCCAGCGAGGAATAGATGCGCTCTCCCCCGCCCCCCAGCAGGGGCTCAGCGGGTGGGCGCGGGGCAAGCCGCTGTACCTGCACAGGTGACCTGGGCTGGCCTCCCGCTGATGCACTCCTGCTCCACCACCTCGCAGGACTGCCACTCGGCTCTTATGCACAGGACTGCGGGCACCAGGGTCCGGGTGGTGTTCGGGGTCCCGCTGGCGTTCCCCGTGGCCCAGTCCGGTGGCAGTTCTGACGAAAGCGGAGTTGGCTGGACCGGCATCCCCTCCACCCCTCCGCAGCTCAGCACGCGACACACGGCCTCCGCAGCGACGTCGTCCCAGAACTTCCAGCACAGGGGCTTCCAGGACTGTCCTAGCTGAACCTCCACGGTCCCGCTGCAGCGGCTGCTCCCGTTCACCAGGCGGACCCCAGGCCACTCTCCTGGAAACACCAGACACCCTCTGAGGCCTGGGCGGATTCAGACTCTGCTGACGCCAGGAATAGGTGGGGGCAGGCGACTGCCAGAGGCCCCATCGCAGACCTGCTAAGTGACTTTGAACAATTCCCCACCCCACTTGGGGCCTCGACCTTCCAGTCTGCAAAATGGGGTTGGGAGGGTTCATCCCCAAGCCCCCTTTGAACCCTGACCCTCTGGCTCTCCTTGGAGTTAGGAAGAGGGGCCAAGGGTGACCCTGAAGGCTAGGATGAATTAGGCCTGGGGCAACAGAGAACCAGGGGTCCAATCCCCACAAACCCTCCTCACTTGCCCCTGTCTCAAGAGCCCCCCTGTGTGAAGGAAGGGCAGACTTCTGGCCTCAGAGGCCCCCCTGGTATTGAGGGCGCCACGCTTCCCTTCCCAGGCCTCTCCGCTGCGCCCAGGGCACTAGCTGCAAGGGAGTGCCGCAGTGACCCCAGAACCCTGGGGGACAGACAGACGTGGGGTTGGCGATGGGGTTGCAGGTGTGTGGTATGTATGATGGCTCTCCCCTGCCCCAGAGCCCTTCCTTGGGGGGCCCACCTGCCCATGTTTGCCCAGGATTGCACCCCCAGTGTCAGTGTGCAGCTTTGCAGGGAGTAGCTCCTTTATAAATATCTGTCGAGGGGTGGGCTGGGATGGGAGTAAAAGACAGAAAACTGTACTTGAACAACAACTAAAATAAAAAAATTAAAAAAAAATCTGTCGAGTCAATCTAAGACCCACCTGGTGGAACCCCCCAACCTTCACCAAGGATCCTTTGGCTTGTTCTTAGCAAATCCCTTTAAAATGCTCACTGCACACCCTGTCGAGTGTATGTGGCTTTTTATCAGTGGCCTCTCAAAGATGGTAGTTCTAAGATCTCCAAGGGAATCTAATGTGGACCTGCAGACATTGGTTTAAGAAGGAGAGGTGTTGTCTGAAGTTAGGGAGCTTCCCTGGTAGTCCATTTCCCCTTTCAGTCACCCCAGGACACCACCTGCTTGGTCTCAGAAAGCTGACCATGGATCCCAGGAAGAGAATTTCCTCACCTGGCTCCCTGGGCTGGCTCTCTGCACCGCTGGTGTTGTGCTGGCCGGATGGGGCTGGAGACGGGTGACCTGAAATTAACAAGCAGCAGCCATGGTGAGTGAGCGGACTCAGGTGTGGAGGGCATGGTGGCACTTCAAAGGGCAGGGGGCACTTTCTGGAGCCTGCCACAGCTATATGGGGCCTTTGGAAAAGGACACGGTCCTGGATCTTAGCTCCTTTGCCTCCCTTCAGGGGAGGGAGATTCTCAAGCTTCAGAATTGTAGCATTCTCCACTTCACCTGTGAATTGTGCACATGTCCTCGGAAATCACAGTAGAGCAGAGAGGAAGGACCAGGCTTTGGGGCCAGACCCCTTACTGGCTGAGTGACCATGGATGGCTCAGTCACTTTCTCTGCCAGCGTCCCAACTTGTTGGCAAGGCACTTAGAAAAATATTGTGGGCTTAAAGGAAACAATATCTGTAAAATATTTGCTGTACAAAGGAATCTTGAAAATGTAGTTATTTTTAGTAAAAACATTTTTGTTTGGAAAATTCGAGAGGTTCACACCAGACTTTAGGGTAACTGGTGCCTCCCGAGCTGTGACCCATTGGACTACAAAGGGGACTTTCAGACCCTGAGAAATTAACATTTGTGGAGGACTGATTATGTCAGGTGTTTGCATACCTGACGTCCACTTGGCCTTGGGAGGATGACCTGTTTGGTCTAAATCAGCATCGTCCTGGGCCCTTTGGCTTCTGTTTGGCTCAGCCAATGGGGAGCCCTAGCAGGGACAGGAGGGAGGTCCTGGTGTTTATTTCCCTGGCCCCCTCCCAGGGAGATCCTCTGGGCAGGCGAGGTCCTTCTATCGGTCCTCCCGAGGTAGCCAGGCACCTACCCTTGATCCTCTCCTTCCATGTCTCACTGGCCGCTCCCTGGTCTTGTGTCCTTGGACCAGGGTGGTAGCAGCTCAGCTGCCCTGAGTTCCTTTCACTGCATTATCCTTTGTAAAAGGGCTTTTGTAAATAAGCCCCCTTCAAACTTCTATTTTGAGTGTGCCTTCTGTTTCCTGTGAGGACCCTGAGTCATACCTGACCCAAGGCCACCAGCTAGCAAGTGGCAGAACCAGCCTTTGAACTGTCCCCAAGGAATGGCTCCGTGCCGGGCAGGGGCAGTCCAGTTTGCAGAAGCACAAAGGGAGAGCTGCAGCAGGGACTACTGTGCTCACAAAAGAATGCCTCCCCATTGCCGGGTCTCTTGTGCCTATGTTGGGACCATTGAAGCCCAGGCAGGTGGACGCGTGTCCACTGCGGGGACAAGGTAGGTAAGAGGCAACGGGCCTCCTCTGGCTCCTTCTTCTCTGTCATGGCCGTATTTGAGGTCCTGGGCTCCAGATGCCGCTGTAAGATGAAGGAGGATGTTGACCCAACCGGAAGTCTGTGTAAGTCAGAAGTGAACCTTTACTGTGTTGTGCCATGAAGATTGGGGGCGTATTTGTTACCACAGCCTGGCCTGGCCTGGCCTGACTGATACAGGGGCTGCAGACATGGGCACAACTGCTACCCGTTCTCAGCCTCACCTAAGAAGATTCCATGGACTCACACCCAGACGAGTGTGCATGTGCAATGTGCACACACACACCCCCCTCCCCCCTTGGGACAGAGCTCTCCCACAAGCACCTGTCTGGGCCACTCCGTCACTTAGACAGAGAGTAATCAGGCCTTTAATTGCTTGTCCTCACCAACTCCCAGTTTGGCTGCCCAGCCTGACCGCTGAAAGAGAAATGACTCAGAATTCGGAGCACGAACTCCATGATTAATGAAATATTCAGAACAAGAATTCAGATGCCCTCAAGTGAGGATTTTGGAATCCCGGTTCCCATGGCAACTGTCCCAGTGCTCCTGTGTGGTTTTCATTATTTTCCACATATTGCATGTGTGCTGGGGAGATGGGGGGATCGAGATGCTGGCTGCAGTGCATACGTGTGTGTGATTGTGGTGTGTACCACTGTGTGTGGATACATCTGCATGTGGGACCATGTGTTTGTGCGTGACCATGTGTGTTCATGGAGGGCTTGAGTTCAGTTCTGTATCATCTCTCTGGGTCTGGGAAGCCACTTTGTCATGCATAAAGGCACATAAGTCTTCTACTGGACCAGAGAACCCTGGAGGGCAGGGCCCAAGGCTGAGTCAGCCCTGTGCCCCCCAGGTGCCCAACGCAGTGTTTGGTGATTGACTGACTGACTAAGAATGAGAAGGAGCTGCAAGCTCCAAGGACAACTGTCACTCAGACAGTTAAAAAATACTTTAGATAAATTAACCAATTTAATGTTCACAGCAAGCTCACGTACTGGGGAAACAGAGACACAAAGAAGTTTAGTAATTTGCCCAGGATGACACTGCTA
Organism: Carollia perspicillata; assembly: GCA_004027735.1. Taxonomy (NCBI): domain Eukaryota; kingdom Metazoa; phylum Chordata; class Mammalia; order Chiroptera; family Phyllostomidae; genus Carollia; species Carollia perspicillata. Next base: position 9,395 of record PVKM010049688.1, read on the forward strand.
GAAAATGACAGAGCTGGGACTTGAACCCAGGCTGTCCCGTTCCAGAGCCCGCGCTCCTAACCGCTCTGCTCCGCTGAGTTGAAACCCAACATCCTGCTTTCTGTTTCAGTGTCAGTGTCAAGGGTGTGGGGCAGAGAGCACTGACAACCGAGCGGTCTTCTGAACTCCCTCCAGCTTCGCAGGGCCGGGCCAGCCCTGAACTTACAAATGACAGCCCAGCCCCCAGTGGTGATACAAGTCCGCATGCCAGCCCAGGTGCTAATCTCCGAAGGCCCGCTGTAGCTGCCTGGCAGAGGAAGGCGGTGGCAAAGGCTTCGAGAGTCCCTGCCCCAGAGGGCTTCAGCCACTCTGTCAGAGCAGTCCAGCCTGTCTTTTGTCACCAGGTCACACCACAGAGGATGTTCAGCAGAAGGACATCCTCCCTGCAAGCCCAGATTGAATTCCCTCCTCCTCACCACCACACCCAAGGGGGAGTGAAGGACAATTCATAGTCTCCCCTGAAAGGAAGCTCGAAGATAATGCAACGCCCTGGCCTTGGGGTGTGTCTGACTTCCGGAACTCCTCCTTTCCCGCCCTGGTGCTCAGGAACGTGAGGGCGTGTGGGTGACAATATCCTGCAGGCTGAGAAACGAGCGCACTACCGCCTGCGTTCAATCCCATGACCATTTGCTGAGCTTGTACCAGGCGCTGGGACTGGAGCAGGAATTGGGGAGATAAGTGTGCGTGGGAGGGTCCAGATGCAGGAGAGTCCACAGCCTTCCCTGGGCACCAGCACATCCACGTGGCAGTCGCTGCTCCAGGAAATTCAGTCTTCGTGACAGCGTGGAGGCTTGGGGAAAGACAGCGCAGCTACCCAAACCTATCTGTGCCACGCGACCTTCGCAAGGTCGCTGAGCCTGACGAGACTTTGTTTTTAACCTGGCACTGGGCGTAGCACGTGGGCCACATGGGATCACCTTGAGGGGCGCATGGATACCGCACGTGAAACGCTTAGGACGTGGTACATGGCAGCTGTCATCCTTGTCCCACACGCCGAGGCTTTGACCTGCTTCCTCCTGTCGAGTCCTGAGTGGACACGAGAGGCCAGCAGGCCATTGACTATGCAGTCGACTCTGCATCATCGCAGGAGTATGGGGTATGACCCCCAACGTGATTTAAAAAATCTGCATATAACTGTTGACTCCCCCAAGTGACTCAACCTGGTGTGGACCAGAAATCTTACTGATAACATAAATAGCTCATTAACACACTTTTCTATATGAACTATATATTGTATTCTTACAATAAAGTAAGCTACAGAGAAGGTACTCTTACTAAGAAAACCATAAGAAAGAGAAAATAAATGTATAGTATTTATTTTTTAAAATCCACATGTAAGTGGACCCATGTGGTTCAAACCCATATCATCCGAGGGTCAGTTGTATAGACATTCTCTCCCAAGCAAAAGATGGCTCTGAGAAACCCCCAGTTCTCGGCGCGGCAG
>PVKM010049689.1:0-10887 GCA_004027735.1 Carollia perspicillata
CCTGGTCCTGGAGGAGCCAGGGCTCCCTCTTCTCACACTGCCCACGCACCTCTTATCAGGCAGGAAAACCCAAAGGCAGGAGCAGGTGCCGATTGCCTGCCGACAGCCTGCCGGGAGCAGGGCTGGGCTTAACCATTAACCAGCATTCCTCATCCCGTTTATCTCCCAGGTCTGAGGTCAGAGGCCTGGGTCAGAGGGGCCCGGCTCCACCCTAACTGCCCAGCCTGTCCCCAACCAAGCAGGGTGGGGTAGTAAATAGTTGTCATTGTAGGGGTGTCCGGGTCAGACACTACAATTGCCCTCTGCTGGGGTGATTCCTGAAAGCGTGTCCTGGCACTGCCTAAAGCTGGCAAACGTTCAGTGGAACCCTCACCCACCCCGCACCCGCTCGAAGTCCAGTGCTCTTTGCATCGCCAAAGCCACTGTTCAGCGCTGGGGCCAGAAGGGTTCAGAGGCGCCAAGTACCACCTCGTCCTGGCTGGGCCCAGCCACTGTTCAGGGCAGGACAGAGCTCCGGAGCCCAGTCTAGCACGGGCGAGGGACTCTCTTCCAGCAAGATCCCCCAAACCAAGTGCTTGGGAGTTCTGGGGCCCCAGCAGAAGCCCCCACGCCCTCCCTTCCAGGGCTGTGGCCCAGCAGGGATGCTTAGCCTCGGACCCGGCGTTCCCCACCCCGCACATCTCCGGCCGGGGGCGGGGCCGGAGCGGGCTGAGGGCGGGGGCCAGGGGCGTGGCTCAGACCCTCTGGCCTCCCGCCCACTGAGCACCAGCCGCGCTGCCGCCATGGGGGCGCGGCTGGGCCGGCGGTGCGGACCAGCTGCTGGCTCCGAGGCCGAGGCCGGGGCAGCGGCGGGGTGCGGGCCCGCGCCCTATGAGCGCCGGGTGCGCTGGCTCCGCGAGATCCAGTCCACGCTCCGTGAGCAGAGGCTCGAGCGCGCCCGGCAGCTGCTGCGCCTCCTGCGCCAGGCGAGAAATGGAGAGGGCCCGCCCGAGCTGGAGGCCAGGGAGGGGCCCGGGGCTGTGGGCAGCGGGCAGCGGGCAGCGGGCAGCGGGCCTTGAAGGGGCCGGGAGGCAAGCCTGGCCCCGGACGGAAGGGCGTGCCGGCCCGCTGGATCTGAGGGGAGGGTACCACTGGCTGCCCGGGTAGGAGTCCGGTCTGTATGAGAGAGAAGGTGAGGGAGGGAGGGCAGCAGGCTAGAGTGAAGGCCACTGAAGCCGGGAGAACTGTGAGTGTGGAGGGGAGGGCAGCTGCGTGGTTGTGCCTCCGGGGTTTGTGGTCAGTTGTGTGTGGAGGGTGCTCCAAGCTAGGAGGAGGTAAGAGCCCGGGTTCAGGCCTGGGCAGGAAAGGCATGGTTGCTGGGAGGAGTGGCAAGTGTGGGCATCTTGTACTGAGGAGCAGTGGGAAGCCCTCTGCTGTCCTGCCTCTGGGGTGAGGGGAAGCACTGGACCCTGGGGGACAGCTCACACCCATTGAGTGCTCACGCCCATTGAGTACACACCCCTGGCATCTGCACTACATCTGGACATTACACTACATCTGGACAGGCCAGGGCTCTGGTCCCACACACACCAGGTATCTGAGTCCCAGATCCCAAGCCCTGGGTTGCTGTACCCCTGGGTCCTGGTCCCAGCATCACCACTAGGCAGGCCACTTGCCTCTCTGCACACACCCCAACCGCCTGCCTCATCCCGTAAGCTGAAATCAGCCAAGCATGTCTTTGGCCTGCAGGTGGATGATTAGAGATGGGAAGTGAGGCTTGCGGAAAAGTGGTGTGCTAAGGACCACAGAGCAGTTTGGGGACCAGCCAAGGCCACAGCTCAACCTCCACTCTCCCAGCCCTGCTTCTGTTGCTGCACTCGTCTCTGGGCTCAGCAGGCTGGAAAGGTGGGGCTGGCCCTTTAAGAGGAGCTGTCCAGACCAGCAGAAAGCAGGCTGTGGTCTGGGGCCCTGTCCAGGTCAGCCTGGGCTCACCAGCCACCCCTCCCTTTTGGATCCTCCCTAGCTGGCATCTCTGACATGAACCTGAATGGGGTTTAAAATGCAAACAGCAGAGCAGCAGTGAATTAGCCGACTATCCAGAGGCACAGATCTCTATCCGGAATGGTGTCTGGAGCCCAAGGCACCAGCTGGGCATTGTAGGTGGGAAACCAGCTAGGTGGCACCATCATGTCCCAGAGGTTGGGGTTTCAGGTCCAGTGAGAGGCTGGTCCTTCCCCATGACCCCCAGAGACTCTGCAGTCACAGCCTTTGGGCATTCCTTCCTGGCCTGTCTTACTGTGCAAAGTGGGGCTTATGCATTGAACATGTCACCCTCTGGCTTGGGTTGGGGGAACCCACATGGGTTCTGAAGGTCCCTTCTGGCAGTGCCTGCCCCATCAGCTTGTCAGTATATCCTCTAACTGGACCCCCTAAAAAGTGGTTTAATGCCACACAGGGACTGTGCGAGTAATGGGGAGTCAAGGACTTAAAACAGGAAGGCCAGGGGCCCTGATAGTGGGGTCTCTGCAAGGGATGAGAGCTTTGGAGGCTGGACAAGGAGGCTCGTGGGCCAGGGAGGGCAGATGCCAGGCTTCAGAAAGTCCTAAGACTGCAGACTGTGCAGGTGTGTCATAGAGCCACTCAGGCGGCCTGAGGGTGGAACTGGGAGGGGGCCGGGAGGCCACACACCCCAGGAGCAGGCTGTCGGATGAGGTGTGACCCTCCCTGAGCAGAGAGGAGGAAGAGCCGGGTGGAGAGGGGTGAGGGAGAGTGCAGACTGATTCCTAGCCCCTGGGAGGATGGGGATGGCGACACCTCTTACTGAGCCGGAACACAGGTGGGGCCAGCTTCAGGGCAGGAGACGAACACACCCAGTCTGAGCTGAGAGAGAGGTCCACACCCACAGGAAGGGCCTAGACCTGTGGGCAAACCCATGGTGGCAGGAGCTCTGGGGGCTCCTGGAAATAGGTGGAAGAGGCAAAGGGCCCAAATGGAATGCAGGAGGACAGTGGCCTTTGAGGGTCATCAGAGGAACCCCCAAAGAATCCTGCAAACAAGCCCAATCCCAGAAAGGGCAAGATGGCACCGCGCTATTTCAGCTCCAGGGAACCAGTCTAAGGCTCCGGGACCTGCTTATCACCTCCGTGAGGCCCCTGCTGCACAGACCCTCTCCCCACCTGAAAGATCCACCTGCCCGTGGACAATCGGCCCACTGTCACCTGTGGGGAGACTCCAGCAAACCTAGGCAGAGAGAAGGAGGGAGCGATGAACTTGAGGGGCTCTGGCTGGCTGGGAGGAGGTCTGGAGAAGGGGAGCCTGGCTCTTGGTTCACTCAACTCTTTACCACCCACAGGACCTGGGCCTTGAGGGGACCCTCCTCACTGACATCCTCTACAGGAATGTGGCCTTCCTCAACCTGGTGGACCCCATCTCCCATGACCTGCTCGTGAACTTGTCCCGGGACCTGCAGTGCCCCAAGACGGTGAGGCTAGTAGGCAAGGACCTCAGGCTGGGCAGTTTGGTGGACGGGGGTCATGAGAGCCCAGGGCTGGGGGTGAAGAGCTTGGGTCCCCATTTGGCTTGCTTTGAGGCCTTAGGCGGGTCACTGCACCTCTCTGGGGCCTGCTACCAGTTTCGGTGCATTAGGCTGGCCAGCAACTGGGGCAGGTGAGTTGTGCTGGGCGGACCATTTCCTGAGTGACAGCGCTGTGCACCAGGCCCTGAGACCGAGGCAGGAAGTCGTATGGGGACACAGAATGTTCTGACAAATGCACTGGTGGACCCAGAGTCCCAGCCTTAGTTCCTGGGCCAGGAGAGAGCCACCCTCCCCCATCTACACGTCCCCATTTTTGTAGGGATACCCTTAGAGACAAGTACTCACTGCTTCCCACAAGCAAGTCCCTTCTCATATTGAGTGGCATCTGCCTCCAGCAGCCTCCACCCTCTTTCCCCCTTGTACCCCGTCTGCCCAGAACCCCACTCTGGCGGCACCTGCAGATACTCCGCCATGAGCACGGCAGGTGCTACACTCTTCACACAGCCTGTGGCCAGCTCCCAGCCCCCACCCCTTCATCACAGTGAGCCTGTGTGAAACCAGGGTGCCCACAAAGGGCCCTGCCAGCTCTGGAACCCCCACACCTATGAGCAGTTGTCACCAAGGATCTGACGTGGCCCAGAGCCTTCACAGTGACCGCTGGGGCTTGCTGCCACGGTGCGCGCGCTGTGAACAGGGGCTAGATAAAGGACATATTGGTAGCAGAGGGTGCTCGGTGCCAGCCTGGGGGAAGCAGGGCGCCCCTGCTTCCTGCCTGAACGAGGCCTCCACGTGGGCCCACTGAGGACCAGGAGAGAGCCAGGTGCTGGTGCTGCAACACGCTCACCCCCCAGCCCTGGCGGCGCAGACCCAGGCCCCCTAGGCGAGGTCCGGATTGGGGAGTGAGAGGAAGAAGAGCATGCTGACCTGACTCGCTCCTATTCTCTGGGGTGGCGTCAGTGGGGTGAGGCCCCCTGGGGGCGGTCCAGTCCTGCCTCCCCTGTGGCAAGTCCCGGGGGAGCGCCGAGGGTGGGCAGAGAGCCGGCCGATAGCCTGAGACACTGGCCCTGGGCCTGAGGACGGGGAACAAGGGCCCATTGTCTGGTCTTCCTCCCGCTGGGCACTGTGGGTCTCAGACCCGCCTGTCCAGTTCCCAGTGGGCAGTCTCTCCGGGCTCTGAGCCAGGCCGTGGCCAGGTGGGGAGTGAGCAAGGGAGACCGGTGGGCAGCTCAGTGATCCATCATGAATGACCGCTCTGCTGCTCACGTGGACCCCCAGGGCCCAGAGGGTGGGGGTGGGGGCTCGGCCTCCGCCTAACAGTGCTGTCCCCCAATAGGACCATGAGCTCTGGAAGTCCTCGGACAGAATTTGCCGGCAGCTCATCTACCACCTCACCCCTCACTCCAAGCGGCAGAGAGAGTCCAGCCTGCCCCAGAAGAAGACCCAGACCTGGTAAGGGGCGTCCAGCCACAGCCTTGCCTCACACTTCTTAGGGTCTCACCAGGCTGATGGGGACAGGCAGGGCCAGCCCTAGGGGAGTACCTAGGCTTCTCTCAGAAAGAGGCTGGTGCCTGCAACCCTACCCCGTGGACCCCTCACCCTCACCCTCATCTGCATCAAGGCCTCAGCCCTGGAGGCCAGCCTGGCCAATGGCAGCAGGCCCCCCACCCCAAGCTGCACTGTCTGCCTCCAGCCATCCACGCATAGAGGCCTCAGTCTCTGGCCTGTCATGGGTCCTGGCCCCCCTGGACAAAGGTGACCTTTGCAGGTATCAGGCTGTGAGGGAGACAGATTCTGGGTTATGATTCTCATTTTACTGGGAAGGGAAATGAGGCTGAGAGAGGCAAAGTGGCTGCCCCAAGGCCACCCTGCCCTGATTTCCCCACATCCCTTTGGGAATTCTGTGCCGGGCTGCCTGAAGCTCAGGAGTCCACAGCTGGCCCGATAGCCCACTCTTCCGTGGGACCCTCCTGTCACCCACTCCAGCACAGCCCACAGCCACACACAGCTCAGGAACTGGCTACGGACACTGAGACACAGAGGCCCAGGGCCCTCACCCTGCCTTGGGCCTGGCGGCTCATGCTGAGCCTGCAGCCCACAGCATCGGCAGGTGGGGATTCTAGGGGTGGTCCTACTGCCCTCAGCCCCCAGTCAGGTCAGCCTGCCTAGAGGGCCACGCTCAGTGACAGGAGAGGCCACAAGGGTGTTCCAGGACCAGGGGGGAACCTCCCCAGTCTCTAAACTTCCTTTCCAGCTTAGAATACAGAAGGCCCTCCTTCCTTGCTACCCTGGGCCTGTCCACTCTCTAGCCCTAAGGCCAGAGACCAGCTCCATACCCTGTCACCCTCGTCTCTCCCTAAGGAACGTTTATCCTGACTCCCAAAGCATCGACCTTAGAGGAGGCATGTGAAAAAATCATGTGGGCTCAGGAGCGGGAGCACCGGGGTTGGGACACCTGGCTCCCCACTTAGTGGTGTGTGAGTGCAGAAGAGACTCGTCACCCCTCTGAGCGCCCACGTGCTCCTGTGTGGAGCGCAGTGATCACCCCTGCCCCACCAGGTCGGCATAAACATGAGTGAGCCAAGGTGGCCATTGTGGTGCTGCAGGGACACGGTTTTTATAGCAACAGCCTGGTGCCCTCTCCCCAAAGGGGAGCAGGCGCAGAGAGGGTCTGAGCTTCGCCCACAGCCACTCACTCTTGTGGCAGTTTGGTCCCAGCTTGGCCAGGCTGCAGGGCCTGGGCCTCCCCACTGCCCTGGGCTGCTCTACTAGGTCACTGTCTTTGGCCAGTGGGGCCTGCCTGGGCCATGGGCCCTTGCTCAGTCCACTCCCTTTGCAACCTTCCCACAGCCTCAAGAGCAGCCTCCAGAAGACTCTGCCGGCGGGGGAGACCGTGAACCTCTCAGGGGTCCCGCTGTCCACGCGGGACGTGGAGCACATAAAGCGTTACCTGGGTGGCCAGGGCGCCGGGCTCACCGTGCTGGACCTGAGCTTCACGGGGCTGAGCGACCAGCTGCTGCACCTGCTGCTGCCCAGCCTCTGGGCACTGCCCTGCCTCTCCCAGCTCCTGCTAAACGGCAACAGGCTGACACGGGCCGCGGCCCGCGAGCTCACCGAGGCGATCAAGGACAGCACCAAGTTCCCTGCGCTGGCCTGGGTGGACCTGGGCAACAACGAGGACGTGGCCTCCCTGCCCCAGCCCCTGCTGGTCGGCCTGCGCCGGCGGCTGAGCCAGCGCACCTCGCTCCCCACCATCTACGAGGGCCTGGACCTGGAGTCTGAGGGCAGTGCGGCCGGGGCCGCCAATGCTGCCGCCACCTGGGGCTCTGCAGCTGCTGGGCAAGGGTCTGAGTTTCAGGCCTGCTGCACCAGGTGACCAGCCGCCTGCCCTGTCTCCTGCTACCTGACTGGCAATGCTCCCAAGCACATAGGGTGGGGATGACAGGGGCCCTGGAGGCCCCCCAGGCCCCCAGAGATCCATTGCTCAGCCTGGGATTAAGGGGATGGACGGAGAATGGGCTCATCAGAGGCTGGAGGGTCCCCTCAGACTGGGGTCTCGGCCTTTCCTCAGCAGGCAGGGTCCAGCGCCTGCTGCAGAGACCTCACAATAAACGGTGATGCTCCCTCCGCCTCAACCTTTCTGCATCATGGACACCGAGCACCAGGCCAGCCCTGCTGCTGGGTGGGGACAGTGGGGAGACAAGTGTTCACAGACCCTGCCTGTCTGAAAGGGAGGGACCAAGCTCACCGTGATCTGCCTTCATGTACTACTCCCTGGGCAGAGACCAAGGTGTAGGGGGCAGGTCCATCTGTGGGCTGGGGAGTTAGAGGAGCCCTCCAGGGACCTGGCCCTCACATCTGGTCAGGGCCTGGTCAGGCTGGGGAGGGGCACGCTGGAAACCCAGCAAGAAGCAATGGTCGGAATGGGGCCCACAGCAAGGTCATGCCTTTGACTGGGTTGCTGACCTCCCGACCAGGGCCCCTTGGGCTGGACTTGACATTGCTGACCGGAGGCCAGGCTCATCTCCCCAGAGCACAGCACTGCCCAGCACCCTGTTCCTGTCCCCCAGACCTCCTTGTACTTGGTGAGTGGGCAACTTCTTGGGGCTAGGGAACTCATCAGACTAGAGATGGAGAGCTTGTATGTCCCCTCTAGGGCCTGGGGATCCTTGTGCACAGTCTTCCCCTGTGGGGACCCCAAGGGAGCAGGCATGGAGTAGAGCGGGCACAGCCAGCAGCAGGGGACTCTGGGGCCCAGCAGTCCTTGGGCTGCCCCAAGAGGTGGCTTGCTCCCAGCAGAGGGCTGTCTCCCTCCCCGCCAGGCTCCAGACCAAAAGCCCAGTGCCGCGGCTGCCCCACAGCCCTGCACGGAGTGCTGGGCTCAGCCCAACTGGATATCGGGCAGGGTGGAGACAGAAAAGGGATTTAGAGACATCTGGGGGAAAACAGACCTGGAGTGAGGAGGCTCCTGTGCAGAGCCAGGAGGTCAGGTCTGGACGAGGAGGGATCCAGCAGCAGAGGGAGGCCCCACAGGCCAAGGAGAAGGCGGTGGTCCTGGGCTGTGTACCTCCGCCCAGCAGCTCTGACCAGGGGACTGTGCATCGGCAGGGACCACAGCATGTCTGCAGGCCAGCGGGATGGGTAGCAGCCTCTCGGGCCAGAGGGAGACGGCCAAGGAGGGTGAGGGTGGGATGGTGTTGGTCTAGGACCAGGCAGCAGGCAGCGAGGAGGAGCTCCCCTTCTAGGCTGCCTGCCCCACCTCAAGTCAGGCCCCACTGGCTTGCACATTCCCAGGACCCCTGACCCGGAGGTGATGGGAAGGGTGTGAGGGGCACCCTGTGGGCCCAGCTCTGCTCCTGACTTGCTGTGAGACCTGGTCAGGCCTTCTCGTCCCAGGGCCTTGGGTCTCTCCTGTCTCTCTGCGTTCCGGCCCCTCCCAGGCTGCCTTGCCTACTGGCTCGGGAGCCACAGAAGTGTCTCCCTGTGCCTTCACCCTGGAACATGGGTCTGGGGCTCCCCTGAGAGGCAAAGCAGGGCAGGAGATGCAAGGGGCCAGTGGAGAGGGGATAATGGGGAAGCTGGCCTTGGGCCCAGCAGGCTGACAAGCCTGTTGTCACTCACAGGCAGCCCTCGTCGCCTGTGACTCCTTGCTGGAGAAATGCCACGCTGCCTTCTGCCCTCCGGCCCTGCAGCTCTCCTCACTCCCTGCCCACCACTGGCCCCGGTTCAACCCACCAACCTTGAATGTCACCTCTCGGAGAGATTCCCACCAGGACGGTGTGAGGACCTGAGCCGGGGTGTTGCCAGGCGAGCTCTGGGAGAATCCAGGCGGCGGCAGCTGGTCTCAATCTCCCCGCCTCTTGGACAGAGACGCTTGAAGCAGCAGCAGAGCCAGAGCATGAAACAGCTCAGGAGAAGAGGGCCGGCCTTGTTGCCAGGCAGGTATCCACGGCCCCTCCAAGTGGTGCTCACGTTGGGGCCTCCCAACCACCCTCGAGGCTGCGACTCTCCAGGAATCAGGGGGTTTCTGTGACTCACGCAGCCTAGTGGGCAGAGCACCCACCAGGCTGGCTCCAGCCCAAGCTCTGAGGAAGGAGGCAGCAGGTGGGCCTCACTCAGGCTAGTCCCGCTCCAGTCTGTCTCGGAGGCAGACAGGCCACGCCACCCACTGGTGGTCTGGTCCTCTCTAGGCCTCTTCCCTCATCTTGGAACTAGGTAAACCAAGCCTCCTTTCATCCTGTTGGATGGAGCACGGGGTGACATAAGGTTTGGAAAGTGCCTGCAGCGTGGGGGGCACAGGGCACGTCAGTGTTGGAAGGGCCTCCCCCAGGGATCTCTGGGTGGGAGTGGCGGGAGCCAAACCTCTGAGACCAGGCAGGACTGAAGTCATTTACTGAACAAGTACTTCCATTGTCTTTCTCTGGGACAGGTACTGTTCGGATGACTTTATACTCCTTTAACTCTCTTTGCACTTGAAGGAGGTGGGTGCTATTATCACCTGCATTTTGTAGATGAGTAAACTGAGACAGGGAGAGGTTAAGTGACTTGTCCAAGGTCAAAGTCTAGGAACTGGAGGAGCCTGGATGTGAGCCGGGCTGCCTGGCTTCAGTCTGCGGTGCTAACTCTGCATGATGCGCCCTCTCTCACAGCCGTCCTGGGGGTCCAGGATTCACTGGAACTTCTGAGCATGCCTCTTCCTAGGAGACCACCACAGTGATGTCCTGTGGCAGGGCACAGACCTCCAGCTGTGCTGCCCCTGGAATAAGACAGTCAGGACCTCCCTGGGCCTCAGTTTCCTTGCGTGCAAAATAGGTGGGGAGACGAGCAGTGAGGATGCAGGCTCTGCCCTCTTCCGGGACTGAACGGGACCGACGAGTGCGTTTGGAAGTACTTGGCGGACTGAACAAAGCCCAGCCTTGTGCCCAGAGTGCAGGATCCACGCTCACTTCCGGTGGTCTGCCTGGGCCAGCTACAGGTGCCTTCACCTCTCCAGGCCTCCTGGAGCCTAACCCTGCCTTGCCAAGATGTCGAGAGGACCTGAAAGAAACTTGTAGAAAAGGGACCTGTTCCAAGTTACAGTGGATGTACCAATGCTACAAGTTTACCGTGCAATGTAACACCTTTTGACTCACGTAGACATCTGTGGAACTACCATCACCACAATCAAGATGGCGAACATTTCTACCACACCCTCCTCGTGCGCCCTGGTAAGGCCTCACTCCTCTCCTTACTGCCTCATCTGCAAGCAACTACTGACCTGCTTGCTTTCTGTCCCTATGTAGACTGCTTCGCATTTTCTAGAGTTTAGATACATGGTATCATACAGGCACACTCTGTTCTTTCACTCACCATCATTTTGAGATTCCCACCAATGTTGCAGGTACCAACAGTTCCTCCGTCATGGCTGAGTCGTATTCAGTTGGGTGGATGTGCTGCAATTGACCCATTCACCTGATGATGGGCATTTGAGTTTTGTTCTTAGCTATTGCAAACACAGTTGCTATGAACATTCACGTACAAGCTGTTGCATGAACACATGATTCCTTTCCTCTTGGGCAGTGGTATTTCAATGTTTTTTTTTCTTGTAATACTTTGCCTATTTTTGGTATCAGGGTAATGCTGGTCTCATAGAATGAGTGGCGATGTATCGTCCTCTCTCCAGTTTTCAGAGGAAGTTTGTGTAGAACTGGTATTATTTCTTCATTAAATATTTGGTAGAATTCCTCAGAAAAGGTATATGGGCCTGAAGTTTTCTTTGTGTGTAGATTTTCAACTACGATTCCAATTTCTTTAATAGATATAGGGCTAGTCAGATTAGGTGTTTCTTCTTAAGTGAGAGTTGGTATTTGGGGTCTTTTAAAGAATTTGCCCATTTC
>PVKM010049690.1:0-10883 GCA_004027735.1 Carollia perspicillata
CTTGTACACTCATCAGCCGATCTCTGCCGTCATCTTCACCTGCCCTTCTGCTTCTGGGCATGTCCCTGTGTCCAAATGTTCCCTTCGTGTTAGGCCACTGTCAAACCGGATGAGGGTCCACCTAATGAGGCTCATCTTAACGAATTATATCTGCAAGGACACTGTTTTCAAATACGGTCCCATGCTGAGGAACTGACACTTTGACATACGAATTTGAGGAGGACACATTCAACCTGTAAGAGAGAAGGAGTCTGTTCCTGCTGCCAGAGACAAGATAGAGGCTACAACCCTGAGCAAAGTGAACAGGGTTCGAGTGCAGTTCTGACCCACGTGTTCGAGAAGAACAGTACCGATGCCTGGGAGCTGGAAATCCTGCAGAAACCACTCCTTCAGCCAGGAGCACTGGCAGAGGCTCAGGGCGGAGCCTGAGGGTTCGATGTCAGAACCATCTCAAATAAAATGGGCTGGGACCCATCGCTGCTGTCCGTCACCTCCCCACCTTCACTTGGAGCGGCGACAGCTCTTGTGCCCAGAACAAACTCAGGAGGGATGTGAACTCCTCTCCTGAGTGCCAGTGTGGAGGTTGTTGCATTCCCAGCAGCGGTCAGCCGGGGAGAGGCACCTCCAACAACCTGTGTCCTGTTTATTTCTGACAGCTCTCCTGGACGCACAGCTCTGACTGCACGCTGCTAGTCCTGGGGGAATGGCCAGCATCCTCTGCATCGGGGCACGTAAGATCGGCTTCTCATCACTACTTACTTGTTTTAGCCTTTTTGAAGTGAACTCTGTTCTTTACCAGATACCCCCGACTACTGGGAGACTGGGCGAGTCCCAATGGGAGCTAGGGAGTGGCGGGCGCCTGGGCAGTAAGACAAACGGAACTGGATGGGTTCCAAGCCCTCTGGCAGCGTGCCCCCTCCCCCGCCACCACCCTCTCCAGTTTTCTGAGCATCACAACACGGTTCTAAAATCATCCCCAGCCTGCTGTCACAACACAAACACAGCTCACCACTCACTCAAAAGTGCAGCATCCAGAGACGCCGTGCGAAGCCCTGAGGATCTGTGGCAGCCAAGAGAGCCAGAAGGGATGTTCTTACATTTTCGCTTTATCTTTGGGCCAAAAAGTGCATACATTAATATTTCTACTGCTGTGTATACTTTTCTTACTGCACACCCATTGCTGTGCCCATGCAGGGAGTGTCGGACCCAGTTCATGGGCTGCCAGGACATGGAACATGGAACAGGTCAAAGTTTATCTTTAGATTGTACCTAAAATGTGAATTATCCAGACTGACACTGCTAATGAGTTGTCCAGGGAGAACTCAGACTGTGTTCCATTGCCCAGGGCTACCACTCACAAAGTACCATAAACGGAGTAGCTTAAAACGATGAAAACTCATTGTCTCCATTCTAGAGACTACAAGCCTGAAGTCGAGGCGTTGGCAGTGCCATGCTCCCTGTGTGGGGGAGACTCTTTTTTGCCTCTCCCCAGCCGCTGGTGTCCATAAGTCCTGAGCATTCCCTGGGTGGCAGCTGCACCCCTTTAACCTCTGCCTCTGTCATAGGATACCCTCCCCACTCTCTCCGCCTCCAACTGTTCCTCTTCTTATAAGGACATTAGTCATACTGGATTAGGATCCCCCTTAACCACCTCACGTCAACTTGATTACACCTGTAAAGACCCCATTTTCAAATAAGGTCACATTCACAGGTCTGGGGATTTAAGATATATAGAATATATCTTTTCTGGGGGGCACAGTTCAACCCATCACACTGTTTAATTAAAGATTCTGTTCAAGTCCTTCCAAAACACACATTTAAATGCTGACAATGACCACTCTAACTGAAAATAACTTGGCTCGGGAGACCTCGTGGTGCTCTGATATCTATTACATAATATTGAAAGACCACGGTCTGTGCTATGCATCCAACCCACCTTCCCACTCCCCTTTGTAGACCCTGTCGGGTGAGAGCTTACCATTTTTGTGAGCACATGTCAGACGTCCCTACCAGAGGAAGGGACACACACTGGCAGGAATACCTATCCTACACACCAGCTCCCCGTATCTCCCCTGGGAAATTGTATCTAATTGCTCACCCAGTGCCTCATAAGTGTCTGTTGAAAACTATGTGCCATGCGGGGAGGAGACAGATGAAAAGCATAAAGCTCTCCAGAGTACCCCCAGTCCAGAGGAGAACAGATCCAGCAATGATGGTGTTGCAACCAAAATGCTAGGACCACGAGGGAAGAGGACAGGGACAGTATGTATGGAGTCCCCTCACTGCAACAACTGCTGGGACCAGCGCATTATGCCTGTTCATCGTCTTGCCTGACCCTCACATACACACTGTGGATGGCATTCTTCACCCCATTTGGCAGGTGAGAAAACTGAGGCTAAGAGCAGTTCGTAATTTGACCTCAGTCACATGGCCAGCCAGTAAAGACCTGGAAATTGATCACACGCGTGCCTCATTCCACAGTTCTTGCAATTAATGTTAAAAATTGATGAAGTTGAATAATAGATGCATGGTTTTATTTTCACACCGCTGTCTCTAATACTGCTGATAGTTGCCACTTGCCATGTGGAAAACGTATCAGGAAAGAAGACCGAAACTGTTGCTCTTCCTCACTGCGGGAGGCACGGCCCCAAGGAGCAGCGCCGCGTGTGTCAGCAGCCAGGATTGTTTTTTGCTGAACTCTCATTGCGGTTGCGGGGCCCACTCATCAGAGCATCTCACCTATTTACATCTGTACCATGGTTTCCACCAACATCACCTCCTAACATGCATGCACACACATGTGCACACAGGGAAATCCAAGACAGACTAGAGAAATGATACATTTATTGTGCAAAGTCCTTATTAACCAGCATGCTGATTTGTATATATCATCTGGGAATAAACATGTAATAAATAAGTATACAATCACTAAAGTTCCACTGTTTGGAACCCATGTCTTATTTTTTTAAGCCTTTGAAAACTGCAGAGCTGCCTTATTTACACATATATGGCTTAGACATTTCACTATTACTTTATTATATTATTTTCTATATACTTTAAGTATTTTGTATTATACATCTTTATCTTATTGATATCAATTAATAGTAATTGCTCACCTAGCCT
Organism: Carollia perspicillata; assembly: GCA_004027735.1. Lineage (NCBI taxonomy): Eukaryota > Metazoa > Chordata > Mammalia > Chiroptera > Phyllostomidae > Carollia > Carollia perspicillata. Next base: position 3,124 of record PVKM010049690.1, read on the forward strand.
TACACACATAAGTACATGTCTATTGCCACATGAATATAAGCTTCGTGAGGAGGCGATTTTTGTCTGCTTTTACTCACGGATGATTCTACAGCATCTAGGATAGTACTAGGCACACAGTAGGTGCTTAACAACTGAATTAACAAATGAACCACTAACTTGTGAGTCCTGGGGACTCCTGTAAAAGAAAGAGGCAAATTATTCAGTAAATTTTTTTACCAATATGTAAACCCTGTCCACATAATCCCAGTGATCCTATGTTTTGAGGTACATTGGAACAGTACTTCAGCCTAAGTGATTTTGTTTTCTGTATTTAGGGTGACATCTCAGTACCACCAACCACCTAGAGCTCAACCCAAAACAAGAAGCAAGCAGCAAAGATCACTGAGGAACCATGATGTGCATTACCAAGCCTCCATGTCCATGAGCCATTCTAATAAGTTTGGCTCTCTGGTTTTCTGTATCTTAACAGAATGAAGGGGTTGAATTAAAAGGACCATGGTGATAGAGCAAAAGGACGTCAGTATGCAAAAAAAAAAAAAGAATCTTAAACTGCAATCTTAAAAATCAACTTAAAATAAATCATGCACAAAAATGTAAAACACAAAACTATAAAATTTTAGAAGAAAACATATAAGAAAAATTTTATGATGCTAGATTAGGCAAACGTTTCTTAGATAGCACTCCAAAAGCATGATCTACAAAAAGAGAAAGTACTGAACTGGAAGGTCAGGAAATTATGGACTGTTCTGTGGTGGACATTACAAGGAGAATGAGAACACAAGCCACAGACTGGGAGAAAAATATTTTCAAATCACAAATCTACAAAGGTTTCAGCACATATTATATTCAGCACATAGAAAGGAATTAAAAGTCAGCAAATAAGGAGACATGCGACCCTATTTTAAAAATGGAAAAGGTATTTGAAGACATGCTTCATCAAAGAAGGTACGTGGGTGGCAAATAAACACATGAAAAGATGCTGATCTTCATTAAGCATTGGGGAGATGCAAATTACGGCCACAATGAGATAACACTTCACACTCATCAGAATGGCTGAAGTAAAACATACCAGCAACGCCAAGTGGTGGGGAGTCCATGGAGCAACTAGATCTCTTACACACAGCAGGTGAGGATGTAAAATGGTATAGCCATCCTGGAAAACATGCAGTTCCTTAAAAAGTTAAAACATACATGTACTTCCCACATGACCCAGCAATCTCAGAGGAAGTGCAAGTTTACTTCACATAAAAACCTACACACAAATACTTATAGCAGCTCAACTCAGAATCACCCCAAACTGGAAATAGCCCATATGTCCTTCAATGGAGGAATAGATAAACTGTTGCACATCCCCATGATGGAATATTACTCAGCAATGAAAAGAGAATGACTTCTTGATACAGGCCATGACTTGGATGAATCTCAAAGGCATCATGCTAGGTGAAAGGTTACAGATTGCATGATTTCGTTTATATGACATTCTCCAAAAGGTAAAGTTACGGTGATAGCGAATAGACCTGGGGTGTCAGAGTTTAGGGGAAAGAAGGTGTGACTCCAAAGGGAGAGCACAATGGATTTTCTTGCAGGGACAGAGCTGTTCAGTATCCTGCTTGTGATAATGTTAGCCAAATCTACACACATGTCAACATGTGTAGAGTTGTATACCAAAAATGTCAATGTAATTTGTGTTATCGTAACAAATAAAATTTTAGGAAAAAAGCCCTGAGCAGCTAAAGATATGATTTTAACAGTAGTGGTCGACAGTTGATGGGCTAAATAAGGGAGAGGTTACTATATCAATCTAGGGCTACATTAAGGGACAAACAGCCCAAAACATCTCCACATCCCTGTGGTCATCGCTGGATTCCAGCACAGTGAAGTCATGTTGCTAATGAACTTGCTAATTCAATAATAATGGCAGCTATATTGTTTCTAGCCCAAATTTTTAATTTTTCTAGGGAAAAAATATACACAAACACATATACAATTATATTATAAAGTTGAGGATAACATGGATTCATCCATGAGCCTTTAGAGCCAGAATTCCCAGAAGGCAATTCATGACAGAATTTCCTTAGACCAAGTTCTCAAGTTTTAACTGAGTGCAATCAATACTAGTCTGGGAGAGAGGAAATCATGATCAAGAAAAGCTCTCGTTCAAAGACAAGAGACCCAGGCAACCCAAAGAACTGAGCTGGACCACCTGGGCATAGGGGAAGTGCCAAGGAGGCTGCAAGGAGAGGATGTGTCTCAAGGAGAAGCATGCAGAGGCAGAGGAAGGCCATAGGCCAGCCAGCCAGTCCCAAGCAACTGTCTTCTCCTTCCCTAAACCACCTGGTTTCTCTCACCAGTCTGAGAATGGGATTTTTAAGGGATGTTCTCCTGCTAGACTAGCCTGGAAGTTTACCGTGATTTTTAAAAGTACATTTCTATGGCAAATGATTAATACTAGTATTTTAAACTCATAATAGAACATACTTTGTTTCTTGACCAAATCACTTGCAAGGAATATCTCATTTACTGACAAAGCCAGATAATTGATGTGTTACTATCTTTGCCTTGTGATTTCTATAATGGCAGAATAATGAAGTACTATTTACCTTAATACAATCACCAGAGCATCTCTGTGGTCTTGGAAGGAAGAGACACAACCTAGAAACCTTTCTAAGATATAATCAGTTTCTTACAAGACATTCTACAAATAAAAAGTGAAATTAATTTAAATGACAAGTGACCCGTTGTATATTTTCATTATGTCTTAGGCCTAGTGGTACCAGGGAAATTAGTCAATCAAGAACGTTCTGTCTTTATAGAGGCTGTGAGAATCTAGAATAGATCTATATAAGATAACCTTTTAAATAAGATTAGGGTTAAAGTGCATTATGGATTTTTATGTTTCATGAAACAGCAAAACTCAGTTAAGTGGAGAAAAATAAAAGTAAATAACATTTAATAGGACAAGAATACTAAGTCAGAGTGGACTTTTCATTGACTCAAATGAGGTCTCTACTCAACTCCACCATCTGGCATTTTGCATTTGTCTGTCTGCAGCATAATTTCTAAACAAGTTGATTGATTTTTTAACTAAATTCAATACCCTATCTAATAACGGGTAATACGACACCACTTGAATTCATTTTGCAGCTCCGTCCTTTTCTTGTAACAGCTGATAGAATCCTGTAAAACATTCCCACGAAGAAATTGTACCAGCTTGTTTCACAAATAACTGCTTAATAGTAACAAAAATATGTGTGTGGAAAAAATATGTGTCTGGCTATGGCTCATTTGCACATCAAGTTTGCTACTATATCTCTGAACTAGAAATCTCACTTTGAGCAAATGCATGCCATAGCTCATGCTATGACGTGCATGAGCTATGCATGCTTTTTCCACGTGAAACCTGGTGAAAACAAAGATATGAAAACTTGGAAACTTGCCACAGAATCAAAGGGATGTAGACTTTAGCTTTGGGACAGGAGTGCCATAGAGTACTGATTTCTCCATAATCAGACGATTCTTTAATATCACCAGTTAGGAAAAATAGTGAACACTAAAACTGAAACGCTGGGTTGAGCCTTTTGGAATATTAGAGGTTCCGGAAGATAAGGAAATGAATGAGAGCCTTGGTGATTACCCCATATCAACAACAATGAATCAACTGATAATGAACACTTCAGGTTCTTGTTAGTCAAGTTATCAAATACATTCATTACCCAAGAGGTCACATAAGCAGGAGGGAGCCCTTGTGTTGCCCAGTGAAACAGTTGGGTGAAAGTGGAGCTCTTCAGGATCAAGGTCATAGCAAAGGAAAGAGGTACATCAAAAAGGCCTTGCAAATGGATATAAAGCCCAGGGAAGTGTAGCCTACAAATTCTGGGCAAGGAACTACAGAGGAGATGTAATGAGCAAGAGAGAGAAGATGTTGGTTTTTAGAGGCTATAAACTGTTGTACTAATTATGGGCTGCCACTAAATTTTTCTGGCTTATTTTGAAAATGTGAGAATGTGTCATGGTATACCAGTTGGACCTTCTAAACTGACTCCTAGAATTATAATAGGAAACTCAGTGAAAAACAATGCATCTGAACTTAATAAACACCCAAAAGTAAAGTGTTTTCTTGAAATGTGATTTAAAGAATTGGATTGAACTTGGCCAGATGGATGCCAACCAGAGAAGCAAAAAGTTGACCAGTGATGATTCACTCACACACTCTGGGGAACACTGCCCCCCCGCCCTTGCCCCCACAACACTGAGGAAGTGAGGAGTCGGGAGAATAGGGCAAAGACCTACTTACACGAAACATTCGCATGTGGTTTCAAAAGACTTTGAAAGTATATGTATGTAAATACAAAATGGAACTAAAAAATGGGAACAGAGAACTATTAGTTCCTTAGGGATGGCAGCAGATTCACACGTTGGTTCTGGACAGGCCTATGGAAGAGACACAAACCACACCCCAGCTGAATCCAACCTGAGCTGCATCGCCTGCCTGTGCTTTCGGAGGGCCTCTCATCTTCTGTTTAAATATTTAAACTCTGAACCATGCCCGTTTACATTTGATATTATTACCTCCTATATATGAAGAGCTTCCATACATATGTATGTATACATATATATGGCATTTTAAACTTATTTAATCCTTGTAATAACTCCATGAAGTAAAGATAATCATCCTTTTTTTAACTGATGAGGAACAGAGGCTTGAATAAATGCATTGCATCTGATCACAGGTACTATTCAGACCCCCCAAGTCACCCCCCAGAGCCCAAGACCCTAATCCTAAGCTGCCCCTTCTGTTATTGTGTGACTTTTTTCCGTGTACTCAATATCTTTTCAAAATCTAAATAGTAGCTAAAGCTTTATCTACATTGTCCTTGTTTTCTTTCATGTTGGACAAGCCATACATATTTCAAAAGAACCCAGAATGATAAACAGCCCTGAGCAGAATGGGAAATAGATTACCTTATTAGTGGGGGAGCTGCCTGCTGTCGCCATGGTGTTAGGAGGAGGAAGCGGGCGTGCAGCGGTCCCAAATGCCTTCCTCTGCCCTATGGGACTCATTTCTGAAAGGCAAATACCTTCCAGAGATATTGCAAATCCTGTGGGGCTGAAAGGCCCAAAGAGCAAAAGAAGAGGTTAGGGCTTAAAAGAGCCTTTGGAAGAAACCTCCTCTCTTCAATAAAATCAACATGACATAAATTGAGTCTTTGGATCAAACTTCAAAATGGAGCATTCAGCAATGTCTCTGATCTTTGTAACATGTTTTAGTCTTCAGCTGCCACTCCGCGTTCAGCTGCTGAGGTCTCCAAATGTGATTGGTTCTCTGCCAGAAATGAATTGTGCCGGTCCATTCTTAGCTGCTTTCTGAGTGAGCTCTGTGTTCACAGGAAGGCATGCTGTTGCTAAATAAAGTCTCCATCTTATTAAATTCTTTAGCCTATGTTTTTTTCCTGAACGAAAAAGATTTTCAAGAGTTTTATTTTTCCTAGAAAAAAATTGAACTCTGTCATGGCTAAGTGTGGCTCCTTGCCCTCACTTTTTTGGTTTAGAATGTGAAGAGGGTGGTGGGTAAAAGCACCCAGATCTGGCTGTTCTGCAGGAGCCCTGAACCCCTTAGTGGCTTTGATTTTCTTCGGGGACCTGCCCATTAAACTTTCCAAGCATAGGTTCGCCTATATTTCCAGAGTTTAAAAAAATGATATTTTACCCACTTGAAACCAGAACCCCGTAACAGCCAATACGGTAATATGCTCTCCAAATGGTTTCCTGACCACAGAAACGTACGTATTAGCCAGGAGGTGATCCTATTTTGAGGGGAGAGTAGTAAAGTGGTGTGATTCGAGGGTAAGGGAAGCCTTCTCCATACCCCAGGGTACTTCCTTTCTAAGTCAGCCCCAACCTGCATGAACAGGGCCTATTTCTTTGCAGAAAACAGTTTCAAAAGTACATCCATCCTCAGGATGGATTAAGTCATTTTTAGTCCCCAAAAACTTAATGTGAAATCATCAAAGTTATCAGAGCAAATTGAGCCTAGACAAGAAAAAGAGAATTGGTCATTTATAAGGTACTGCCCCAGCAGTGGGGAAAGAAAGTCGTTGGTCTCTTGAAAGATGCATTTAAACAGTGTTCAGGATGGAGGATGAAGCAAAAGGAGAAGCACAAGTAGGAGAACGTAGGCAATTTGCCTTGAATCAGATCTTTGGTATCATTCACATACCAGGAGATCTGCCCAAGGCTGATTCCAGTGATGATAAGTGCAGGGTTTGGAAGGAACTGAAGAACTTAGGCTACATTTGCTGGCTAATTTGCAATGCTTGAGTGATCGCAACACCACAAATTCTAAAAGTCTGTCACACAGGCCTCCGTGTCATATCCCCAAGTAGTCTTCCAATGGCGCGTGTACAGGGCCAGACCGGAGTTTCTCCCCTCAGCGGGGAAGATGAATGGGAACACTTGATCTACCAGCACTGGACAGGTTAGAAGCACATATATCTATGAAGCTACCTGCCTCGTGGGAGCCTCATCGAATTAGTGAAGGACAGACAGAATTACTGGTGATCCCTTCCCTTCCTCACAGATCTCTCATTGATCTTCAGTTCCGTTTTCTTTGGGATGGACTTCCTGGGTCAAGGTAATGAATGCAATTACCAAAGGATTCCAAGTTCTAAAGCATTCATAAAACAGTATGAAGTCACTTGTTGATTATGTATTTTCTATTTCAATTTTCCTCACATCTCCTTCTGTTTGCTCACTCCTTGCCGCTTTAGTGTGGTTATCAAAAGCAGAGTTTATAGGACTCAAGCTCAGCCAAAGTAAACAGACCAAAAATTGGGGAAGTGATTTATATTAATCCAAGGGTGGCAATCTAATTTACTTGACTCACATACTTTTAATTTCATCAGCTAAAATAGCAGTGTTAGGGTTTGGCAAAATGATGTCTAGTGAAAGCAGGCCCTATGGGCTCGAATACTTGTGAACAGGATGACTTTCATCTTAAAAACACATGTGTTGTTGAGCCTTCTCATGTTTGTGGCTAGCTAGCACAGTTGGTGACACAGAGGATGAAGCCACGTGGGAGGGTTGTCTATCACTCTGATGTACTGCATCCCCGGCCTGACCAGCACCGCATGAGAGGATTTGCTGATGACAAAGGACAGAAGGTTGGTGGGTGAAGCGGTGCAGGTCTGTCTTTGCAAATGGAAAACTCCCCAGCCAGAAGGCAATAATGTTTGTGAGGGCAGTGTAATGTCTGAATGGAAGAAGAGATCGTGTGGTCCATGTCCCTGATGTTAAGAAAGACGGAATCTATCCCACTTCTCACAATAGAGAAAGGTCAAAGATTGTATCTCAGACTTTATGGGATCATTCATCTGTTTGCACTGATTTAAAAGTACTTTCAAGCCTTTAAAAAGTAGCAGCAAAAAAATAAAGTAGAATCAAATGTGATAAAGAGCTCTAATTTATGAATCTATTGACCCGGGTTCTGGAAATCCCCGGCCACTAATTATACATGACTTTTGTGATGAAGCCCTCTTACCCCTAAGTCTCCAGTTAGGAAATGGAGAGATCCCTAAACGTTTCTAGTGACAACTAGGGTTAACTGAAGTCCTTTTTGTGTTCCCAGTCATATTGCTAGATTCCTATCACTGTTCTGTTTACGAAGCCATTGTCAGTTTTGCTCAAACTGATTTCTATGGTAGTCCACGGAATTCTACTCAGCTGTAAAAAGGAAGGAAATTTTACCCTTTGTGACAGTATGG